>NCKU01002848.1:0-17274 GCA_003675995.1 Dinothrombium tinctorium | reverse complement strand
TGTAGAAGAACTTTCACTCTATGATCAAATTGATATTATTCAGAAAGTCACAAACGGATTATGAGGATTAGTTAAAGAAAAGTTGGTTCGATCATTAAAAAAGAATCCTGATTACAGACCTGTCACTTCATATCAAGATTTTGATATGAGAAAGATTTTGAAATATGAACCTTTAACCACAGTTAATGTTGAACGATAGTTTTCAACTTATAAATATTTGTAACGATCGTCGCCGTAATCAGACAGAAAGAAGCATCGAAAAGGTTTTATTCCTGTCTCTAGAGATAAGAAATTATTTTTTATCATAAAAACATTTTCTCTACAAAGCATTTTATATAAACACTTTCGGAAATAATGTTTGCCACAGCGATAATTGACTGAGAGATGTTAGCTAAGCGCCTGTCTTTGAATTTAAAATTAATCTTAATTTTTAAAGCGATAAATAGCACACATTCAATTAAATTCTGAACTTACCTTTGATGATATCGAAAAACAGCGAGTTTAAATAAACAGAGATAAAGATATAGAAATAAAAAAGAATCAAGTTTCAAACGGAACCATGTTAAAAAACTGTTCCAATCGACTGCAATATTGTAATATATCGATTATATCGATATATATTATATCGATGTATCGTTTGTAATATAAAAACTTTTTGTGACAAAATCTGTGCATTGAAATGTGGTTTTGTTTCTTACATGAAAAGTCTGATGAACTTATGAACTTAAAAATCAGGATCGGGGTTTTAGGAATCTTTCTTTCGATCTCATTTTTCGATAATTGGTAGGCTCTAAGGCTAATTTTTTGATAGGGATAGGGAGAAAGAGGAGTTAGATCGGCGGTAAAACATCAAGCGAAGTTTCTTTTTACCGTTTTTCGCTATCTTTCCTGGATTCAGGAGTTAAGCGACGCGCAAACTTTTTTGATCGGGAGCAGAAGAAATAGGAATAAGATCACAACTGGGGGAAGAGCTCTAAGAGCCAATTCTTGTACCGATTTTAAACTCTAATTCAGACTGAAACAATTTTTGCTAACTTTAAATCGATGCTAAAGATTAAATTTAAGTCAAATTGATTCAACTGTTCAAGTATTGATAAAAGTGTGTAGCTCACACGAAACTGACTAGCGTCAGGATCAAAGCGCCTCAAATAATTAAATCACTGTTTACGAAATCACTTCTCAATAGAACTTAAGTAAACTCTCCCTTCGAAATGACGAAAGCAGCCAAACGATGAATTGATAAATAGTTAAAAACAGAAAAATGAAGGGGCGAGCGTTCGACATCGTAGTTTTGGGTGCGACCGGTTACACGGGCAGAGTAATAGTGAATGATTTACTTGCTGTGAACAAGAACTTGAATTGGGCGATAGCAGGAAGAAGCGAAGCCAAATTGCGATCACTGTGGCAAGCGATAGGAAATAAGGTGCCAAAATTGATTTTCGACGTATTTGATCGCAGCTCGTTAAATCGGATCACCAAAGAAACTAAATTGATCATAAACTGTGTCGGGCCTTATTCGCTATTCGGAGAATCTGTCGTCAGGTCGTGTGTGGAAAATGGAACGCATTATATCGATGTGAGCGGTGAGCCGTTGTTTCTTGAAAAGACGCAATTAAATTTTCACGAAGAAGCATTGAGACGCAATGTGTTTGTGATAGGATCGTGTGGCTTTGATTCTTTGCCTGCAGATTTGGCGGTTTGTTTGGTTAAGAAGCGATCACCTGAAATCAAATCGATTGAAACGTTTTTAACGACTCATTACGAAAGTAAATTTAGGTTCAATTTGGGTACATGGGAATCGTTAGTTTTCGGCTTCGCAAATTATCAGCAATTAAAAGAAGTTCGAAAGCAACTATTCGCTGATTTCGAAGCCTACCCTTCCGACCGAAAAGCTTTGCGTAAAATTGAAGGTAAATTTGTCATTCCTTTTCTTGGGAGTGACAGAAGTGTGATTAAAAGAACACAACTTTTGAACAACAAGTATTTTGCAACGAAAGTAGTTCCTGTCGAAACATATTTTGTCTGTTTATCCAAACTCCAACTGTTCTCACTGTTCACGATGATTTCATTGATTACACCATTGAGTCGTTTCAAAGGTGGTCGTTCATTGTTAATGAAGCATCCTCGAATATTCTCATTTGGAATGACAGGTGTACCAATGCTGACTGAGGAAGAGATGAGTAAAGCATCATTCGAGATGCGTGTTAATGCGCATCACTTTGATGAAAGCTTATCTCGAGTGAAGATTACGGGACCGGAGGCTGGGTACAAAACAGCATCCATATGCTGCATTCAGTCAGCTTTGACACTTCTAAATGAACATCATAACATTCCTTTACCTGGTGGTGTTTTGACTCCCGGTTTTGCATTTCAAAACACCAAAATTATTTCAAACTTAAGCAACTATAACATCAAATTTGAATTCACGAAAACCAAATGAATTTTTGATAAGCGCTTTGGAAGTTCAATAAACTTTATCAAAAAATCAAAATAGAAGTGTAAATATTTAATTTTATAATTAAAATCGAGTACAGAGAAAACGGCGCTTTTATATCGCAAAAAGATTAATATTTTTAAGCTGGATGTAAGAAAAACATCGTTATTTACTGTGCGAGAAATCACATCATGTGTCGCGAGTGTTTTCTCACCACTTTCAAGTTTTTGTATACAAGTGTTTAGAATTCACAATTATTTAAATAGTAAAGAGTGAAATTGACGCGAATTCCGTCTGAGTTCGCCTGATTATAAACTGATTTACAAAATGCGCTCAGCTTTGTACGATAACTGAAAAGTTACAGAATGATGCTTTATTGAAAAGGTTTATCTGACAATCTGAAAACACAATTGAGAAGAAAATCATCACATGATTAGAACGATACCACACGCACTTTGAGTTTATGTTTGTCTGCTTTATAGCACAATTAACTGCAAATTGACTTCTAGAACTTGAGTTTGAAAATCACATAAATACACAGTTTAACCGACAATGCTTCCAGCCATTGCTCGAGTACTTGCGTCATCGCCGATCGAATAGTTTGCCGACCGTTCACTTAAACTTACTGTTGCAGACGCTGTTTCACTGTGACTGCTTAGACTATATCGTTTATGCGAACATGTGTCTGACTGAACGTCGAGTTTCAAAGGGCCAGCAATGCACGCGTTAGCACTGGCAATGCTTCCTGCTAGAGCAGCGTTTGACGCACTTTCGCGATCGGCTCCAACTCTGTCGAGGTGCGTGCCACTTCCCATACTGGTGCTTGTAGACATTCCGAAAGAAACTTCACCGATGCTGGGATTAACACCTTTATTACTTAAAGCTGTATCTACACTCAATCCATCAGCTAGAAAAAGATTCCAATAATTTTATCATTTTTATCCAATTACAAACCTGGAGTAGTATTTTGATTCAAACCAATTTCGTTTTCTTCGTCCATTTCTATGCGAACACCGGAAGGGGAGGTGGTCACTCCACAGCCTCCCGATCTACATAAAGATATTGGCACTACGCCATAGACGTAAGCGAGAAGAATGGGCACACCGATACCGACGGCCACAGTAGCTAAAATTGGAGAGACTAAAATCGACGTCAGTACACCACTTGTAATTAAAAGATTTTTCTTGTGTTTATTCATCGAAAGTTTCTCAAAGCGTGCGTGCAGTTTGCGCCCGACCCAGACAGGAATGCCGATTATGATGGCTGGAACAGCAATGCCGGCAATAAGGGCTATACCAACAGGAGCACCGACCAACATTCCCAACTGCCATAGTATCTTCTTCTTACGACTCCATGGTTTCTTTCCCCAAAATGTGCAACCAGAAGGGCTTAAATAATGCAAGTCGGAGATTTCTTTCATACACAACCAGCAAAATTCAGTACCGCAAACGCAACATGTCATGTGATTACATGAGCCATCATCCATCTTAATTACAAGTACTTTACAACAAGGACAAGGTTTAATGTCGTCTCTTTGAGTGATCGAATCGCGACTAAAAGTTAACGACGAAGACATCGGATTTTGAGGAAAGGGCATTGAATGGTTCCTTTGAGCTCTTGCAGCATCGCAAGTTTGATCGGGATGCCATTCTTGTTTGCAGTGGTAACAGAACGAGGTTCCGCAACCCGGTCGGCCGCATTTCAGTTTCGGACAACTCGCGCAACCGGCAGCAACCACAACGTAACCACAATCAGGTGCTGGGCACCAACGTGCATCAGGTTCGGCCATTAATACACGACGAAGCATGAAGCTTTCATATTTCATCATAAGCTTCTCATCATTTAAAATCATTCTAATATCGTTCGGATGAATCGGTTCTGTGCATTCGGGACACGATATGTTTATTCTGCTTTCAGAAATTTCGATCTTCAAATATTTCTGCATACAATCAAAGCAGGCACGGTGTGAACAAGTGGTCAATTCAGGAAAGCACTCTACAGGCAATTCAAGAAGGCATAATGGACACTCCATCATACATGCGGATTCCAAAGCACCAGTATAACGAAGGAATCCTGAAGCTCCTGCTTGAATTAAATCGCTTCTTCCACTCGAAATTGATGTCGACTCGAAATCAAGCGTTGAATAAGTAGGACAGAATGATGTGGCTTTCACGTTGGACACGCTCTGTAAATACGCATTTCTTTTTTATAGTAAATGATTTCCTGCAAAATCTACCTTATTATCAGCAGTCGATCCTGATTCAGAATATGAATCTTTATATGGTGTCTGAGAACTTCGCTTATTATTCAAAGTGGCCGTTCTGCTGTAAGATGTCGGATTAAGTATTCTACGCAAGGACAAACGACCGAAACCGAATCCGTGCTTTCTACCAGAATTTGTATGATTCAATGGTGTCGTACTGTTTGCTTTCTTCGACGGGTGTTGTTGTTGTTGGTGCACTCGATTTCGAGGCATATTTTCATCAAGCGAATCCATCGTCATGTTCTTCATCTGCAATATATGAGATTATAAAAATGATTAGTTATACACGCATTTGTAAACGGCAGGAATGTTGCTTCAAACATCGATCGCAGTCGCGCGGTTCAAACACAAAAATGAAGGCGAACGCAACGCACATCACAGAAAGCAGCAACACATGAAGCAAAACGACAATCAATTTCTCTGAGTCTACGTGAATAGAAAAGTGCAATAAACGTACACACTAAACAGATCAATAACCTCATAGGAAAAATAATAATAATCAAATAAATAACAGTAGTCATTTGGTAAAGTCATTATGCGTACAAACAAATAGAAACTACGTTACACAAGCAGTAAAAATCGAGAAAACTCTGGCCTTTTGCCTCGTAAGAGACATTCGCAGCGCGACTTATTTACGCAACTTCACTAAGTTGGCATTTCAATCGGATTTTGAAATTTTTCCTCATTATGAAAAAGGTAAGAATTGGTTAATTTTTATTTGAAGCGGGTATAATTAGAGAGAAGCTTGAATAATTTTTACTTTATTTGTGTATAAATTAATTCAAAAACTTGAATGAAGATAATGAATCTATCATACAATTGTCCCCAAATTTTCAGCCTTTCGAAATTCCTTTGCGGCATTTAATTGAAAAACAATGCATTACTTACGATGCGAGTAAAATTTAAAATTGGATTTTGTAACAATTGCGAGTAGCACATGTGAGTCTAATTTTGAAAGCTATAAAAATGAAGAGTTGCAATGAATAAAGCTGTTTGAAAAGGCAAAAAGCTTCATCCAATTAAGCAGAATTGGCTCGTTTAGTATCCATTGACTCGTGTACAAGCAATGAACGATCACATTTTCATCATTTTCATTTACTCGCCGATAGAGAACGAAATATGAAAGCCGAAATAAAGTTAATTGGCTCGATCTGTCATTCAAAACATGAATTTCAATCTAACTCTCTTGATAAGATAGCCAATAATTTGTTTGAATCTGTATGAATGATCCAATTCTTAAACGCATAACTAGCCTAATGATTGGCGAAAACAATGTTACTTGTGGCAGCATGTGATCTAATTGAGAATAAGAATTGTTTAGTTGATATGGATGTTTAATGCGCTTATTTAAATTAAATTTAAAATAACATTATCCAATTTAAACCAATTCATATGCCAATCCATTAAATTGATTTAATTTGATGTTTTTGGTTTAGATTTTGTCATTAATAAAAATGATATTAAGGGAAAAATAAAGAAAATAACTAAACAGTTAGTTGTTTGTTTAATAGACTTCTTATCTAACATACAAACGTTTTGAAAACGCTTTTTTCTCAATTATAAGAGACAAAATTAATTTTTTAGCTTATCAGCAAAAACGAACTAAAGAGTAGATATATGAGAGAAGATTTTTCAAAGTAAGTAAAGTTTAGCGAATAATTTTGAAATCTACAAAATTGCAAAATAACAATGAGTGTGCGGAAGAGAAGTGTAATGCATGTTCATATTGTATTTGTACAATAATTTTAATGTTAAAAAATTTGAACAATATGTTTAAAAAGTTTTAATTTGTATTGTTTGAAAATAACTTTTCATATGGAGCAAAACGGATAAAATTTCAAAGCAAAACCTTAGTTTATTCTCATCAAAAATTTTTGTCCGCTCTCCCCTTTATCTTTTTCGAACCGACTTTTGAAAATGATTTAAAATTAGATTTAAAAATACTTTGAACAGAATACCAAAAATTTTTATTTGACCTCAATAAGGAGAAAAATATAGTTTTCATCTTCATTTGATTAAAATTGTATTGTTTTGAAACTCACTTGTTTTTTGACATTGGTTTTTCCATAGAGTGAACAAAATTTTTTAAAGACATTCTCAATTTTTATCGATTTCTTTTATCGAATAGTGCTCGACGAAATCGAGAACAATGATTGAGTGAAAATGAGGGTTGAGTCTATCGAATGTTTACAACAATGGAAAAATTTTTATGTCCCTGAATGTAGTTTGTGAATTCCTATGGAATTGATCACAACTTATGTGCGGGGCCTCATTAATACTTTGTACAAGTTCAGTTTGGACATGATTTAATTATTGTGTAATTAACAGATAAGCTTGTTAGGCAATACCATTGTCTGAAAAGCATTTTTGCCCTTAAATTACCTTGTCGCTGGCGAAGCATTCGTTACTCCTCATACTTTATATTGCACAATAAAATGCTTCGCTCACAACTCACTTTCGATAAAAATTTTGCGAAAACAGATGTTTTTCAAAACAGTCAGCAAGAGTAATGACAAACTCTATTAACACAACTGTTTTTTATCTTTTTAATAAAAAATTAAATTGTCAACAATGAAAAATGGAATATAAAGCTTTAACTTTGCATAGGATAGGCACAAAAATGCACGTGCTCGCTCCTTGTTTTTAGGTTCACTCACGATCGGGTTATGATGATATAGCACACATGATTATAAAAGGCAAAAATGCAGTCACAACTTAAACGCTGCTTTTCTAACAATACGTTGTTGTTTTAAAAATTATGACACAAAGGCACGGTCGTAGGCGCAAGCCTCAGATGCAATGATGTACATGTATATTCGTGCTTCGAAAAATAAGCATAGGTAAAGCTTTGCTTGCAACTGAAAGCTTTTGCATGAAAGAGAGAGACATGCTTGTCTTCATCGGAGCGCTCTAAAGAGGAATTAAATTCAATAAAGAGCAATTTTTAAGAAAAATTCCATCTTATGAAATAAAAATTTTCAGTTTTATGTGCGATCTTAACATAAAGTTAATAAACGTTTACTACGTAAGAAAGATAGGAAGCTCACTTATGAAAAATGTCAACTTGTAAAAAAGAATTTAATGATCGTTGTCTGTAGAAAATAATCATTTAGTTTTTTTAAGGAAGTAGAACTATCTTTTTTATGTTATGGACATTCATTACTATAAAACCTTGTAATTAATGACAAATTCACGTAATTTTTATTTTTAAATTTATACACTCCATAAAAAAAATTAGAACGGATGTCAAATGATTTTTTGTTATCAACAGATACCAACAGGACTCGATACATTTAAGCCAATAAAAAACCAAAGTATAGAAATACATTTGAGCCAATAAAACAAACCGAAATACAGAGTGTATCTTATAAAACCGAACGAATTTAAAATAATATTACAGTGTATGAAGTTAATATGTAATATACCTTTGATTACTATTCTAAATTTAAAATATCAATGAGCCTATTTATGCAAAACTCTTAAAAATTTGCTTTATTTTAGGCTAACCGCATAAATACGCGGAAAAGGTGTTTTTCATGATTTTGTCAATTTTTGACAATCTCTTCTACTTTTCATGCATGAAAAAAACATAACTAACATTTTAAGTTGTTTATATTTAATCCAAAAAGTAAAAAAGATTATGAATTAACTATTATTAAAAATTAAAAAATTTTCTCTTAAATCCTTGTATTAATTTTTTCGATTTAACAAGTTCGTTCGGTTTTATAAGATACACTCTCTACAACAAATAAACACTAGTTATTTGCCTTTATGAGCTTGAACTGAATGAAATTTTGCTCGATTAATTTTAAAAGAATGAAAACTTAATTAAATTTTGAAATGAAAAATTAATAAAGTCAATTGAATAACAAAAAATGGTTTATTAACCCTTTAAAATAATATTTCAACAACTGACATCAATAAAATCATTTATTTCTTTTTAATAACTTAGTTATAGTTTATATTAAACAGCTTATCACAATCAGAATAATAATAGAGTCGATCACGTTGAGCGTTCAATAAGCACTCGTTTAAAATTGTCTCTTTAAGTTTTGAATTTTCCTTTCTAAAAATAAAGCAAACCTAATATCCGTTTCTAAAATAAAGCGTCAATTGTTAATTCGCTGATAATAAGTTTTTCGTTTTAAATATGCTAATAAATCGAGAGTAAGTCGAAAACAAAATATATTTTTGAAACATGAAACAAAAAATGTGACAAATAAAGTTAGTAATAAGCTTGGATCGGAGGAATGTGAAAAGTTAAAAAACATTTACGCAACAACAAAAATATAAACACAAGCGCGTAAAGCAACATGGCAAGGCCCATAAAACAGTTCATATATCAAAACGCCAAATACTTTAGCAGATGACTTTTTTGTTCTCTTGAATATTTCTAGTTTAATTCAAACAAATGATTAAATAGACTTTTCAAAGATTTTGAAAGAGAAACTATTTTTGAAAAAATGTGATGATTGTGTATCTATGATTTTTAATAAACTTAAATCTGCGTGCTTTGATTTTTTGAGAAAAAGAAAATGAATGTAATGTAATTTTTGCTCGTATGAAAACAGAGTAGCATTTTTGCATTGCCATTTATACAAATATGGCTGAAATAAGTGAATTTTGTGCGTGCCAAATAGATGTTCACTTTTTCATAAAAAAAGCGGCGGCTTCGAGATTTGTCGCCAATTTTAAAGATTAACTCGAAATAAATCTGGTAAAAATTACGTTCCTATGTTCCCGGCAAATATGAACTATGTTTCAATTGACGTTGCTACATTAGCATCAAAGAAGGCGTAAATAATTATCATCTCACTTTATAAAAGCTATTTGAAATCAGATGTTTTAAGATGAGGTGAAAAAGCCGCTAAACAGGGAAAAACTTGAAAATAAACATGTGAACATAAATAATGACAAATGTCTTAAACTCATACTTGCGTTATTTGCATAAAGCTAGCGTATTTTATCGAAAAATTTACATTGGCGGTTATAAATATTGAAATGTTAAAAAAAACATACACTTGTTGTTGAATGTTGACTTTCGACACAATGTACGTATTTGTACAAACGAAAATACTAAAAATTACTTGCAAAAAATCATAGATTGAAAACACAAATAATAAAGAGTTTAAAGTATGTTATTATGCATGAATTCGGTGAAAAGTTTATTTTAAAATTTAAATTCAAAGCACGGACTATTCGTAAAAAATAAAAAGTACTTGATGATAATCTGGTCATATGCTGCGCTCAAATAAAGAAGTTCTCTGCAGCGTGTTAATGGGAGGATGAGCTAATCAACAGCCGAAGGGCGAAAGCCGCTTTTTAAACTAAAAAGTGGTAAATGCAACGAATTGATCAAAACTTTAAGCTTTTCATTTTTTACATTTTCTACTTTGTTTATATAACACTTGTTTAAGAAATGTTGAGTAGCTTAAAAGCGTAAAAATAGTCTAAAACAAAAAACGCAAAGTTAATTTTAACAGCTAAATTTGCGTCACTCTTCCTTTTACCGAGAAGCAGTGAAAAAGTTTCGCCATTATTTATTCAAAAATAACAACACGAAAAAAAATTGAACAAAACTATGATTGCATCGATTTCATATAAAACGCGATAAGCCATCATATGTTTGTTTCCAGGAACGTAATGTACATAGCACAACGCAATACTTTTGTCGAATGTGTGGCATCGATCAACTCATTTAAACAAGAAAAGGGTTCGATGTGAATGTAATGCGGCAAAAAAATTCATCTCTGCTGAAAATGAAAGACATCGTTTAAAATACAATGTCTTTATTTCACGCGTTCGCAAACAATAACACTAATAATCGATAAATGTAAACAAACGCACACAAAAACAAAGGAAAAACGTGAAAATAGTGAACAAAACAAATGACACGATTTTTTTCGATTCATTTTGAAAGAACTCGAATTACACGACTGAGAGTAAAACAGAAGTTACAGAAAACAATTGAAGGCAATTTTTTAAAGTATAACAATTAAACGTCAAACGAATGAGAATAGAAAAACGCCGTTTCAAACAACAAGCAGTAGTTTTAGCAAAGAAAATGAGTTATTTGAAGGCGATTCAATATTTTAAATGAACATTAAAATAATGAAAAAGTGGAAAGACGGACACATAAAAGTAGAGGAATAAAAAAATAACAAAAATTTACTACACTATTTCCTTCTCTCAAATGCATTTCGCTGCTTTCGAATCGATTTCAGTGAAATTCTCGACACCAAATGTCAGCAAACAGTCGAGTTGCGAAAGGCGAAACAAGCGAAAAAAGTGCACTCGTTTGATATTGTCTTTATGCGAATGCAAGCATAGAAGTGATCGTGAAAAGGTCAGCGATTGCTTCGCACAAATGTCGCGCAAACGGTCGCATACTGCTTTTCGCACCGTATTCAGATAAAAGAAATGTTCAAAACTTGCCTTCGAAACGACGAATGGAACGACAGTGCAGCGATCGAGGCTTGTTTACCACATTCTCAAAAGCACAAACATGGAGCAAAATGTGTGTGCAATTCGAACGGAGCAAAACACTCGCTTTGGCAGCGAACGATATGCGACTCGGAATGAGCTTTTCGCGACTCGTTCAAAAGCTGTTCGTTTGAAGCGAACGAAACAGTGTTCAAAAGCACGCGATTAGAAAGTGAATACGAGAAATGGTCGCGAAACGAACGAAAACACGACGTTTGTCGTTTTATGAAAAAGCGTTTTAATACGTGGCCTCCATTTAACAAACGCTCACTCAACCGTCGCCTTGATCGCGAGGCGTCGCCATCTGTCGACGAGTGCGCGGCGAACGCGACGTTTTCGAACGCGTTTTGAGTGCGAAAAGTGGACGAATACAAAGCGATTGAACTGCGGACAATTTGCGTTTTTCGAATTGCGCTCAAATTCAAACCGATGCCACGAATGCAACCCATGCGTGCTTTATCATACCGTAAGTGATTCAATCTTTTTTTGGTGAACAATCGAAACACACACATTGATGCTTCCGTCGCATCACAAACTGCAGCACAATAAATCGGTGCGTTGGTTCTCCCGTCGCCGTCGGCTGGTTGTAATCGCTGCAATACTCTGCTTTTGCTTTCTCTTTTATCAAATCATTTCATTCATTCAATTAAATTGGGACGCAATCGATTTCGCGCAGCAAACTCGCAGAGAACGAGTACCCGTCACTGCGGACGCATTCGACGATCAATTTGTGGACGACCGGCATTTGGACAGTGATCTCTATCCCCACAACCGCATCATCTCTTTTCATCGCTCGTCAACAAAAAAAGCACGCGATAAGAGCGTACGAGAAGGCCATAGACAGAGCACAAGTGTATACATACCTGGTGTTAAAACAAATTTCGCAGCTTTATATGCAAAAAGAGGCGAACATTTTAAATGTTTGATTTCTGGTGAAATAATCGCTTACAAACAAGTCAATGATGATTATTGTGATTGCGTCGACGGCAGCGACGAGCCATCGACCAATGCGTGTGAAAACAATGCGTACGTATATTTGATTTTAAAACGATTTTTCCATTTTCATTTTTCTTTTTTCCAATTTTTCACATTATGTTTTCAATCGTTACGTGTAGCAATTCATATCATCGTTCAGTGCTCACTTTTATCGCGAAACGCAATCGTACTGTCATTGACATTGAAAGTATATCGCCTAAGCAAAATTGTTTTTCCTATTCTTCAAGTATAGTCTTTCTTTAAATTTGGTTATTAAAGACACAGTTTCTTGTTTTGTGTTATCTAATATTAAGTAAACTTTGAGAAATATTGTTTGAAATTTTATTTTTGTGAAGTATTGCTTTATGAGTTTTGCTTGGCTGATCTTCACAGAATATCTAATCTCGCACATTTCAAACAATTTGTTCATTCGCAAAGCTCGTGAAAATCACGCTCAGGTCGCACTCGCTGATTTATTCATAAATAGTATTCAGGATATATCACGTATTCATTGCAAACATTAAAAATTTTCAATTGTTTTCAGTGTTGTAAACAGTATAAATAACTGTGATGAAATTTTAAAGAATGTTCTAATAAGATAAATCATTTTACATTTAGTAGTTTCAACTATTTTTCTACTCTTTTTCAAACCGACATGTGAATTGTGTGAATTCTTTTTAATATTTTAAGCACAAATGATTAAGTCAAGTAATATTTACACCAATTTTAAGGTCAATAGTCAAAATATCTTAGGAAATGACCACGTAATGTTTGTTTTTTCTCGCATTATTTTGAAATGTCAAATTCTTGTTTCAGTACGCGGCAAAAAAATTCTCGCTTTAGGGAACTAAACTGGTTTTGGTCTCAATGCAGCCGATTCAACCAATCACCAATAACTAGTTTAGAAATTCTTTTGCTGTGTGCTGTATATAAATAACGATAATCTACATAGTTCTCAATAACAAGTGAAAGCATTGAATGATCCATCCTCTATCTATTTATTATTACTAATTTAGTTGTACTACTCCCGACAACAAAAAGGTATACACAGCAGTAAAGCATTGTTTATATATGTTGTATACTTTTTGTGTCACTCTGTTCATTTAAAAAGAAATCTTTTCTCTGTGTTTTTACATTAATTTTACTTTATTTTTAAGTGAACAGTATATACTGTTCTACCATACATCTGATTTTTGAATCATTAACTAGAAAATTCAATAATCGCAATTGCCTGTTGTAACTGATTGAATTTCAGCAAAACACGTCAACCTTCACTATAATATACAAATGTAAATATTAATATTAATCAAATCCACAAGTTAAATTTTCATGTATAAAACTTTTTTTTTAATTTTATTTTTAATCACTGATTCACAAAGTAAAATTTAGCATTGAGATTTGCCAATGATTTAATACATAATATTGTTAAAAGTTATCTTACTTTTCGCCTTAAATTATTTTTACCTCGCCTAAAATTATCATAAAAACTAACTAAATCATGGAATTTAATCATGTTGATAGTCGAAGCAGCATTGTAGATAGAATGTAGTTTGAATGTTATAGCAGCTCATATGCATATATTATTTATTAATCGCATCCGAAAAAATATCTTTGCTTTCTCCCTTCTTCCATCTTCATGGGAAAAGAGGCGAATGTATACATGTCGAATAACATACAAACTTAACAAGCACTTTTATTTACTTGCTTTCACCTTGCGGTACACTTTTCGATTAACTGAAGCGAACAATCGATATCCATTTTAGTAATAAACCAATAAAAAATTACTTTGTATAAAGAAATAATTTGAATTTTAATTACAGTTTTTATTGTAAAATAAGATCGTTTTCTGGAAAAGACAAAATTGAATCAAGCAAAGTAAATGATGGAATTTGCGATTGTTGTGATGGAAGCGACGAATGGTTGAACCACACATTACCATTTAAATTGAATGCCGCAAACTTACAAGCAATGAAATCTAGCAAAATACAGGTTTATTTCACACCGTGCATTAATAGATGTTAAATTCCAAAAGATAAAAAACTTCCTTTTTTAACGATTTTTTGTACACGACGATCGAAGCCAAATCGTTAACTAATTTTCGTAGCAATAAAATTACTGCGTTGACTTTTCATCTTCTTTAACTCTTTCTCTAACTTAATTCGCTTGTGTTCGGCTAATCTTCGTTCTCTCTCTGCTTGTCGAGCATCTCTCAATGTTTCTTCGACATCAATTAATTCAGTTTTACTCGTCTCTTCCTCCCAACTTCCATTATATGTATTTTCATCCATTATTCCTAATTCTGAGCTCTGAGAAAGTCAAGAGTTAACTGTGTTTAATTTGGATAAAAGTTTTACAGTGTTTATTGTTGCTTTAAGATCAACACTTAATCTGTTTGTAGTTGGTGCTTCGTATTCAGCCGACTCTTTCTTAGCGACAAGAACCTGGTAATGGAAAGGCAGTGAAAATGTAAGAAAAAAAAAGAGGAGAAACGAACTTTTTTCTGGCGTTTAATAGCTGGCATCATGTCTTTAAAATAATCGGGTTCGTCTTCGTTCACTTCGCTTTGCTGACTACTGTTCGCATATTGCTGCTGTACTTTGTTTTGCCAATAATTGAGTTCTGTACGCGATGTGTTTACGGCAGTATTCATTTCGTAACGATCATCGCTTTGGGAATCGGCAAACGTTTCCACTGTTATCGGCAAAATCATTCCCGAATTGCTTCGTTTTAGACGCCGTTTACAGCACATCGCGCGACAAATCAAAGTGAATGCGGCGAAAAACAAATGCTTCACTTTCGACCAAATATTGATTAATATAGAAACCATTTAAAATATGTTTTTTTAGTCGCTTTTTGAAATTTAAATTTTATTTTTTCGATCGCCAATTTCTACACTCTGCTCGTCGTCTGAATATTGAGGGGTGCTTCTCGCATTGCGCTCTCAGCCAAACTCACGCTCGTCTCAATTGCATCAATCGTCTCGAAGAGCAACATTAATATTTTGTTAAGAGGAGTAAAAAAGTAAAACAGGCTAAACCTCTGAACTAGCTTTTGCTATTTTTGTCAGAATACGCATACTTTATTCTATCCGTTTCGTGCAATGAATGACTTAGCATTCGGCAAATTTTTCGAAAAAAATGCTTTGTTTTCAAAATGCCCAAGCTTCTGCGATTGCTTATTGCGATTTTGAAATAGTTTAAAAGTATTCGTTAGATATTGAGATTTTTAATTTCGATTCATATTTTTACTTATTTCAATAAATATATTAATGCTCGTTTAAAGAAAGAAGTCGAGAGAAAAATTAAAAATTTGTTTCTCTTTTTTTTATAGTCGCTTATCTTAAAATTTGTTAGATCTAGTTGAAAATAAAAAAGCGCATTATCATTTTTTTTTTTAAATTTTGATTTAGGTACTTTATTAATTTGTGCACGAAAGTTGATAAGATTTCAACTTCGTGCAACACGTTGCGTGAAACAAAATTTGCGTGCAATATCCCATTTACATGATGAAACTGCAACATTGCAAAACTGATTGCAACAGCATGCATCTTAAGTTTTCACTTTCATTAGTGAAAATTAACAAACTCGACTAGTGTGATTTCTTTGACTGTCGCACACTTTTCATCAATATTTTATGTGGCCGAAAACTTAACCTTAAGCTATGGAAAACTTTTATTTGAGAGTAAGTTATAAACCAAAATTATATCTCTATCAAACTTTGGATACTTATAAAAGACAAATGAATATAAAAATAATTTTAGGAAACCAAGTACATTAATTAGAAAAAGCGCTACATATAAAACAAAAAAGCAGAATAATTTGGATAGGAAAAATTTATGAGAACTTTCTGCTTTAGCATCTAATTTTTAATCTAAATATTAATTTTACATATTAATTTTTAATTACTGTATGCCTAAAAAAAGCAATTCAACTCAATTTTGGCAAGTGAATGCATCACAATTCCTCTTCAGTAAATAAGGCACAATCTGTGCCTCGAAAATGTGCATAAGGATCTTTTTCAGCCAATATCGTCCTGCATTTCCAACAAAAAAAGAATTTACATTCGGTGCAATACATCTTGTTACATCCACCGTTTTTCTACGCGGAATAGGATCTAATAAAATTGTTTACATTCAAGCTTTACCTCGATATTTACTTTACAAGTCGGACATGGTTTACATTTATTTTTGATGCACAAATTGCTCAAATGTTCCTCAACCAATTTCTCTAGTTTCTTCTGCGAATAGCGCTTTTCTAAAGCTGACTTCACTTCAATAGAACCATTTATATAATTGTCTAATACTTTTAATTGTTCCGTTTTGTTCTCAAACTCATCACATAATAGCGCTCCGTGATAACTCTCTCCACAGTTTGTACAAAAAACGAAGCCACATGAGAGGCATGAGCCAAGCGTTGGTGCTTCAAAATCTAGATAAACAAGGCTTTGGCAATCATTGTTGGCGCATTTTATCTGCGAAAATTTAAAAAAGTTGAAGAGAGAGAAGCATCTCTTTAAAAGTTAAAAATACCACATTTTCGTCTGAATATTTTAACAGCAACAGCTGCTCATATTCAGCGTGTAATTCGGCTGGAACCAAATGCCAAATTAAATTATAGTTCACTTCTGATTCACATTCTTTTTCTGGACACTTAATTGGTGTGACTTCTTTCGTTGAGAATAAATATCGAATGTAATCCACAATACAATCCTTGCAAATGACATGATTACAAGAAAGAGTGATGCTTTTTGAGGCCAGATCATCATTTGCAAAGCACGTAAAACAAACGCAACAGTTGAAACTCGATTTTTCCATGCTATTGTCAAATTCCGTTTTCAACTCTTCGCATTTTGCTTCTTTAGTTTTCGAAACATTCTCCTCTGTTTCTTCACCTTTCATTTTCCTCACGTATCAAATTTACGATGTGATGTTTCGATCAGAAGTCTGATGCTTATTGCGTCGCTTTTCCATATTTCCAATATCAAATGTCATTTGTTCGCAAGTGTTGTGATTCTAATTACTCATTTCCTCTTTTCCAATCATTTCTTTTTTATCGTCTCTTTTTCAAATTGGCAGCTAAAAATGTAATGAGTGCTTTACCCTTTGTCTTTTATAATTATA
>NCKU01002847.1:0-17279 GCA_003675995.1 Dinothrombium tinctorium | reverse complement strand
CTATTTCTGGAATCAAAAGTAAGATATTGACATGTTATCAAACAGCATTCATCACTCCATATTCTTAAATCGGTTGTCTTTAATTGTATCTGAATCATATTTTTATTTCGAAATCCCATTTTTAATAAATTAAAAAAGGCCTTGTTCGCCTGACTATTGTTATTATATTGTTGTATATATATGCACATCTATAGTCGGGCGAACAAGTCCTTTCTCATCAAATAACTTCGCAAGCAAGCATTCCTTGATGAGCCTCGCCAAAATTATGAAATATGAAATTATGAATTTTGACTTCATTTCGAGAAGTATACTCAAATAAAAAACTTTCCTATTGTTTCTATGTTACACAGCATAATAAAGTTGCGCAAAATTTTTCATCCAATCCAAAAATGATTTGACAAACAGTCTTATCTTCTTTATTGGTTCAAGTGTTTTGTTTAATTAAGAAACAATAAGCTATGCAACATACGATATTATGCTGAGAGCAGAAAATAAAAGCAATGCTTTTAACTAGTTTAAGTTTAATACTCAAGCAAATTTTATCTGCAATCAAATAATGACACATTGATTTCTCAATGGCAATAATTTATGGCTTTCTTTTAGAATGATAAATAATAAATGGTTCTGAATACTTTTTAAATTAAATTTTGTTTTGACAATGATAAATATAAGAAGCTTTATAACTTCTACCCAAATAACGAAAATTATATTGGAAAAGCAAAAAAAAAGTATAATTAAGAGTGAAAATTATAACTAGAGACAGGAATTTTATATGATCAGTGATCACATATTTTTTACTGATACCTTAAAATGACTTATGTGGCTATGTAATTGCCAAATATATAAAAAATTTCAAAAATCAGTATGTCAAAAAGCACATAAGTCACATAAAGAGCACATATTTTTAAAACATTTTGTATATAAAAATGCAAAATCAGAATTTTCATTTTCTAAATTTACTGACTCATCTTTTTCCCTAGATTCATGGGCAAATTTAATGCAAAAAAGGAGATACGTCGCTAGTAATAGCAACGTTTATTTTATCTAGTAAACTTTTTTAGAAAAAAAATGCCGTTGAGAAAATTGAAAGAATTTTGTGTATAGTTTAATTTAAAAATTGTTGACGAAAACCTTTTTTGGTGATTATTGTGGGATTATTATAAACCTTCACGATCCTAAACATGCATGAGGCAATATGATAGAAATTGAAGAGGAAAGAGACATAAAAAGTAGAGGATTGTCACAAACGAATTATGAGTCGCTAAAGAAAAGTTAATCAGCTCATTAGAAAAGAATTCTTAATACAAATCTTTTACTTCACTTCAAGATTTTGATACGGGAAAAATTTTGAAATATGCACCTTTAATCACATTTTCTGTTGAACGATCGTCGCCGTAGTCAAAGAGAAGAAAGCATTGAAAAACATCAAACTCATTTTCTCTGTCAAAAGAGAGTGAAATTAAGCAACTTGATTTTTAAGCACATAAACTAGCACATATATTTAACTTTCTTAGCACATATCACATATTTTGGTCAATTTTGAGCGCGTAAATTCCTGTCTTTAGTTATAACTTATAAGATTAATTTGTATCACTATCTGTTTAATTACTGTTAGATAAATATAATTAAGCCATGAACTTATAAGTAACTGGAAGTCCAGTAATCCGTAAAGTTGCGGTAGGTTACTGCTCACCTCTCGAAAAAAAATTAAAATTTACAACAAAATGAAAGAGGCAAAGGCGGATTTAAATCAAAATTTTTTATGTTGAAAGCGCTGCTCGATACCATCATGTTATCAAGCTTTCGGTTATTTGTTTTTTCCAACAATTTCATTGCTTATATTTGACCTGAAATATTTCGCGATCACTTGCGACACTGCAACTAAAAACACACCACTAAGCATTGCTTTGCGCAAAGAATTTGTGTGCAAAATTTCATGAAAATCGGTCATTCTCACCTAAAAAGTGTGATTTGTAAGTTTAAAACTTTAAGCATCAAACCAGCGAGCAAAAGATGTTTAATGAATTAAAAAGAGCGAGCAGTTCAGGTCCTAAATATTAGAAGATGAAATTAAAAATTAGTTTTTAGAAAAGATTTGTTAATTTGAAATGCAAATTAAAGTAGAGTGTGTAAGTTGTTTCGCTTTGATGAACTTTTTTATAGTTAATGTTAAATGATGTAGGTATTATGCATTTAAGATACAAACTTTATAATTAAATTCTTTTTTATAGTTTGAGCTCCATTTTTAGGCTGAAGGTATTTTATTCAATTTATTTGCTGCGTTTAGTACAAAAATTTATTTGCATACTTTCGGAGTTCGCTTTTTGATCTTTACAATTATGCGAACGTTTGAATTTCAAAGCTTTTCAAACGGAATTCTGACGTATTCTGTTCATTTAAATCGGATTTAAATTTTACAGCGGCTTCTTTTGCATTTAAGCTTTATATCGTTTGTATTAAATTTCGGACACAATTGTTTTAACTAATTCGCTTACATTCATTACGGAAATGTTTCTTTTTATACGCTTGTCAAAATTTCGATTTATCAAAAATTCGCCACAATTCATTGGCGATTAGGATTCGAGTGAAGAGAACGAGGGAAGAGAACGTTGTTTTCTGTTTGTAAACCAGTCAGAATCGGTGTTTTTTAAAAATCCCCGCGTCACATTCCTGGAAAGGCATAAGTAACATTTCCTCTGTTTATTGAGGCAAAAAGTGAGCTTCGTAAGCAAAGGATGCACGAAACCACATGAGTGATAAAAAGAGCAAAAGTGCAAAGGCACTCGAAACAAACTTTAATTATCATTAAAAACAAAGAAGGCTCTATGCAGCATTTGATGATTATTTCTTTGGCAACGGACAACAGTGCAATAATCCACGTTTCGAAGTGAAAATTCAAATCGCCAAAAACAATGTCGACGAGTGAAATGAAAAGAGCAAAAGTGTTTAAAGAGAGAGAATCTCTCTTAACGTAAGTAAATGTTTTCTGATTCAAGAGAATAATTTTTTCTTTCCTTTTACTGCTTAAGAAATCTATTCAACAACAATGCTCACATAAAAAGTGCTTTTAACATGATTGTTTCGTTCGTAATTGTGTTACTCGCAGCCACATTTGGTCACTATATTCTCGATAGTGAAGAGTAAGTTTTTTCGTTTTCTTTCTTAGCACAAACTTTTCTTTAGCAAATCAATGCAATCTTTTATTTCCTGTAACGTACAGACAAGTATTTGTTCTAATTTTTGCCTGCAGAATATTAAGTTACGCGAGCAACTTTTCCCTTGTGCGCAAAAATTGCAAACGAACACAATTATTGAATGCGGCATGTAAATTGGCTTCATGGCTCCTAGCATTTGCTCATCACATACAACTAATGACAAAATAAAATTTATTATTGCTTATAGCAGACTGCCCAAAATGTTGCTCATTTTTCTCTAAATTAGCACATTCAAATGCTTTTGCGCAATTTCTGATTCAAATAAAAGTTGAAATTTGCTGATTTTAGCATGAATTTAAGCGTTACTTAAACGTGTAATTTCCAAATTTTCTAATTGTAGAAAAGCATTTATTGAGAGGCACTAAGAGATTAAAGGTCAAGTTATTTTGAAAAAAGATAAAGTTTTAAAACTTTATCAATTATTGATATAAAATCAAATATAAATCAATAGAAGTAATATGCTTTAAAGAATTTAAAAATTAAAAAAAAACTAGAAAACAGAACAAGGTCCATAAAGACGAAATCGCAAAAATCTTAGCAAAATACAGTGGCTATTTTAAACATAATATCTTTGTTAGTCTGAATTTTCATTAGGAAAATTTCGACCATTTGCCTGACAACAACCATAGATAACCTTTATCAACATTTTTATTTCATATCTGAATTTTGAAATGCGTTGTAATTAGTCTTTCTAACATCATTTTTCATATAAAAATTTCGGTGTCTATCATCTTTCTTTAAAAATGCTCAATTAAATCAATTCTCAATATGTTCTTGATGCATATTTTTCATCTACAAATTCTTTTGTACAGCTCCTTCCAGAAAGTTTTGCGATAATTCACATTAAATATACCGATTTTGTATAGATAAAATACAAAGCATTTTGGCAGAAGCTGTACTACAGAGAGCAGAAAAAGTTAATCACAAAGAAAAGCATACTTAAAACACGAAAAAGTAAGATAAAGCTTGCATTATTTTAATTTATCTTGAAAATAACGTTTTAATTCAAAAATACAATAGATGTGTAAACAATATAAAGAGGGCAACTCGCAAACATTTTTATTGATTTGAATTTGAAATCACTCTTTTCGATCACTTGCATTTTTAGCTTGATTGTTTGCTTTTTTCCAAAGATTTTTAATCATTTTCTAATAATCAGGACTGAAAGAGCGACACTAAGCGAAATATCACCTGTAAATTCAAATTATAAAATGATGTATCTTGTATGCGTATATACGTCCATTTTAAAAATCAATTTGTTCAATTCATCTTTTGCAATAATTCAATAATTTCAATTTTTGTCGCATCTGAACACTGTGGCATTGACATAAAAATGATTAAATTAAAAATGTTGCCATGAAACCAAGTTTTGATGAAAATAAATCAAAATTAGGCATGTCTGGTGTGACATTTTATGATTTGCAATCAAGTATGCTTTTCAAGGTAAGAAACTTTTTTCTGTCCCCGCTAGTACATTCAATGACAGAATGTTTTGAAATTATTTTTATTAATTTTGAGATTTTGTATGAATAAGAGAGCAAAACATCCTTTCACTGATTGTGTATGTTTTCAGTTGCATGATTGTGTTTAAATTTTTTCAATGACATTTCATTTTTTACTTTTCAATTAAATTTTTTTGCTCTCTGTTTATTCAAATTAAACAAATTAAAGCAATTTTTTTCTATATTTTTATATAAAAAAATTATCGACAAATATATAATCAATGTTAAAATTGTATTTAAAAGCTCTTCGCTTAGCTCTTAAATATTAAAAATTTTGAACCGTTCTAATCTTGTTCTTAATCGATAATTTTACAATATTATCACAATTATTACACATTACAATATTACAATATTACACATTATTTGCTTTATGTTTATTTATTGAGACTCGATCACATCTGTTTACAGAACAGTTGAATGATCAGCAATGTTTTCAATTATTTAATAAAGAAGCGTCCATTTAATTATCTCAACTTATCCATTTAATTAAGTGATATTATCGGTTTTAATTTATTTGTTAAAGTGTTGATTTTTCTAGATTGAAGCAGAGAAATCTTGCAAAAATTTTACAAATAAAGTAATCCTAAAATCTTAATTTTTAAAGTTTTCTAATTCAATTTCTGGTTGATAAAATCTTAGTCTTTCCTTGTTTTACTCTTAATTATCAATAGTATAATAGCTTCGATAAACTTTAAAGCTATTGCAGAATTAATAAATAATCATCTAATTTTGTGCTTTTATAGTTACATTTATCCATAATGTTAAAAAATCGATAACTCTGAAATTCTGATTTCTTTTACTCATGTAAATGCCGTATGATTGAAAATTATTTGATGTTTGTTTTCATTGAATCGCTTTATTTTAAAGCATAAAGTAAGCTTTTTGACTAAATCTTGCCTGAATTACTGAATACGGAATCCAAAACAGTTGATCAAAGAAAATTATTTATTAATAACAATTAATCGAATAAAAAATTTCGATTACATTTTATCTTTAGTTAATAGAAACTTTTTTAAAATAATATTTCAATTCAAAACAAAAAGTTGCACATAAAAGTTGAGTATTCAAACGTTCGCTTAATTTTTTTTCAAGAATAGTATTTGAGTGTATGATTAAAAAATTTCAGCGAAAGTGGAAGTGAACTTATTTAGTATTTATTTTTACACAGATTCCGCAAAGACTGCGAATTTACTAAATGGATGTTTTCCGACGCTCCCAGTGTGTTTGTGATCAGCGCTGCAATGCAAGTTTCTACTCTTATACCTTGGTATCTTGTTAAATTTTTGGCTAACAAGCATAAAATAGTTTTTTTATCGATTTATGCTACTTATATGCTAATGTTAATAGTAATTCCCTGCTGGAAATTGTCGAATTCTGAATTTTCATTATTCATGAGCTTTGCAGCTGCAATGGAGCAAGTAAGTCTAATTTTCAAACGATTTAAAAAATATTTTTAAAATTGGTAGGTACGTATTTTGATGAAAGTACACTCATTTGTGATTGAAATCTACTTTAAACAAATTGATAGTAAAAAAGGTGAGTGAAAAATATTTTTCAATCATTTTCCAATTTTGGTTTTATTAATTAAGACAAAAATGCAACTTTATACAATTTGGTCTATTTTCTCTTTGCTCCGACACTCATCTATCGACACAATTATCCAAGGTTTGAGTGAAAAAGAAAGAGTTTGTTGTTAATCTTAGCTTTTAGAACAAAGAAAATTAACTGGAGAGCAGTGATCTCATATTTTCTTCAATTTATTGGCACAATATTTTGTATGTTTGCCACAATACGACGATTTGTTGCCAATAATTATGCTTCTTCGGGTATCGAGCCTTTCAATGCGAAAACACTTTTGTCTTCACTGCTTGTCACTGGTTGCCTCGGAATGTCTTTAATGTTTTTGGGTTGGTATGGATTACTTCAGTGTTGGCTCAATGGTTGGGCAGAGATGTTGAGATTCGCTGATCGCATGTTTTATGACGAGTGGTGGACATCGAGCCAGTTTAGCAAATACTTCCGAAAATGGAACCTTGTTGTATCTGATTGGCTCCACACTTATTTGTATCAGCCAATTAACGATGTTAGAATTTGTTAAATTTGAAAGCTTCACAAATGCTTAATGTGATCATTTTAAAATTTAGATGAGTGGAAAAAGATGGCTTGCTGCTCTAGCAACTTTTGCCATTTCGGGAGTGGCTCATGAATACATTATGGCACTTGCAACTGGCTTCTTTTTTCCATTTCTTTTTATTGAATTTTTAGGTTTTGGCGTAGTTATGTTTTTTCTCACTCAACGAATTTGTGATAAACATGATGGGGGAAACATGTTTCTGTTTGGCAGCATGTTTATAGGCTGGTCTCTTCTGGTTTTTTTCTATTCCATCGAATGGTATTCAAGAATTAACTGTCCACCATCATACAAGGTTTGGAATGGGTTCAAATTTTTTATTATTTTGTTTTTTATTTTTTATTTCGTTTAGAATTATTTTTTGGATAAAACCATTCCACGATTCATAAGCTGTGTGACGGTAAAATTGTAATAATTTTCAAATATAATTAAATGCATGTGTTTATGAAGCTTGTTTTTATATTTTATAATGTATTTTAAAACGATGAAATTAATGCTGAACTAATAATCGAGTGATATATCGAGAAAAGTATGTCGTGAATTTTTTGTTGTTGCTAGATAATCCTTTTCGTGATTAATTTATTCAATTGTCAATTCAATTTGACTCTTTTTCAATTCAGAAATCATTTAAATTCAAAATTTCTTTATTAATAATAAAAGTGCTCCGAAAGCTAAACATAAAAATTCTTTATGAACTATTTTTCGTTTTATTTAAATAAATTTTTTTCAAATTGCTTTTTGTTTTCTTATTTATTGTAATGAAACAGCATAAACAAAAAATTGGAGTAATCAAAATAGGTTTTCTTTGAATCAATATATGCTACTTTGATCTGAAAAAAGTTTATCTAACACGAAACTTTCAGCTTAAAGTGAAAAATTTTTACTCTGAGTTTCAAAAAGAAAAAATATTTCGGCTGTCTAAAATCACTTTTGCAGTAAAGAAATACGAAACAAAATAAACATTTGATAAAAATTTTGAAAAATAGCGATAAAAAGTTAAAGTTTTTTAAAAAAAAGTATTGAAAATTGAAAATCCTTGTATTTCAATCAATTTCCAAGATAAATTTAAAAACATTTAAATTTGGAAACATTTAAATTTGAAAACATTTAATTTCATTTACTTTTAATAAATCGAATAACCTTTGCCATGACATAAAAAGATTTCACATGAAATCGAGTAACACAAATTGCTAGCACGTCCTATCCATGCAACGACTTTATGAACAAAGCAAAATAATAAAAGCATAAAAAGGTGAAATTTATTTCAAGAATTTCACATAGGTATATAATCTAAAACATAACTAAAGAAATTAATCAAATCTTTATCACTATTTATTAAATCTTGAATTGATTATCTAGATCAACGAACTGCTTGAGAAAAGTCACTACCAGATTTATTCAAAAGCAGTCTCACTTGATAGCAAAAGCCAATGGAAGAGAGTGAAACAATAATTTTTTATTTAGCTACTTAAAGAGTGATTTCAATCAAGTCTATTTGTCTCTTTATTAAAAACCAAACCATTGCTATGAATCTGATTTCGATAAGAGAAACATTTCACTTTGATTTTTCACCGCTTACGTTGGGAAAAGAGTTAAGAGAAAAAATGCGCACTTTTCGAGAATTGTAGCGAAACTTCTTTTACCAATTCGTTTAAATGAAAATGCCTAAATGGCAAATGAATAGAAAAGAGTGTGAGATATGCAAGTGGTTACCAAAAACTCAATTACCATTTCATCTTAAAGTTTAAAAAATATAAGATAAAAATTAAAATTTTGATTATGTACAAAATTTAATCATTCCATTCAAAATTAAACTTTTTGTCTCGAATCTTATTTAAACTTGAAAATGTAACCATATGACACTGTGTTTAGTTCTACTAAAAGTATTGAAAATTTATGATAATTGACAAATAAGAAGTCAATCAAATAAAATTCGTTTATTTTTACATAAGTCGCTTTCTTATGAACAAAATTAACTTTTTTGAAGATTACAAAAAATTTATTTTTAAGTGAATTGCATTACCATAGCTTTTCACGAGCTTGGAAATGTCAGAAAAATAGCTCAGACGCTCATAAAGTTCGTTAAAGTTTCAGCATTAAAGCGCTTTGGATTTTGTTGCAGTTTGTTGAAACTGCAGCTCAATATATGATAATTGAATCAGATAATTTCCTTTTTCGCTTTTTCGGCGCTCTTATTGCAGTTATAGTTCCGAAAAAATTTTAGGAAATGCCTTTGTCTGCAGCCGACAAAAAACGAAATGTGCATCCACAAAATTGTTTGTTTAACACAATATTCACTTCGCCATCTTATCTCCGCTAAAAATGAAATATAACTTTATGTAGATAGAATCATCGTCTAAGCCTTAACTCTGAAAATGAAGCCGAAAGAATTTTCACTCATTTCTTGTTCATAAAAGCTCAAGGCAAGTTTATTCATTTGATTTTTTGTATTTTCGGCCAGGCATTTTCTTTTGGTTTTTAATAGAGATAAAATTAAGCTTTAGGTCTACTAAATTTTTTATTAGTTTTCTTGCGAATTCTTATTCCTTGAAAGCTTCTGGAGATTGGTGCGTTTTAGAGTTAACTCTTCTTTACAGTTTAAAAGTTAAAATACAAGTAGCAGAAAAAAATTGCTGTTAACTACTTTTTAGTTTTTTATTGTATTTACAAATATTATAAGAGAGTGTGAGTTCATCCTGAATTTGTAATTGACGAAAAGCCTTAAAAAAGATAGTAACTATTGAGAATAAATAATAACAAGATTTAAGTTTTTTAGATACAAGAAGATTTCTAAGAGATTAAAATCACAGTTCACTTTTTTATTTTTTCATCTAATCCTCTAAAAATTTTAATTTTTCTAATCTTATTAGACTTTTACTCTGTTAAAATCTTAATTGCCGATGCACATATAAAAAATAACAATAAAGTATTTTATATTTTATTTCTTCTTCATTAATAAATCAATAACGCATATCATCAATTTAAATTATTAGTTTTTGTAATGTAATCTTAAATTGAGTTTTTTTTTTGGAAAAATTTTATATCCTTATTGTGTAAACCAATTAGCTTATAATTAAGTTTTATAAGTAGCCTTTGCAGGAAATTTTGATCATTAAATTTATAAGTTGAAAGCAATGCATATTTTAACTAGTTCGCAAAATTTCTTTCACATAATCTAGTAGTTTATTCTATAAAATCCTATCTCATTTTACCGTTTTGTATCTGAAATGCGAAATTTCTATTTTCTATAATTTAAAAATTTTTACCTTGATAAGTAAGTCATTTTTTTGTATGAAAAATTTGAAAAAATTTTCCTTTATCCTTCTCAATTTTTTGAATATCATTTGAAATTTAAATTTAACTTGTAAAATGATTTTTTGACTCGTTTTGGCTCGTGTGCACTCGCCCGAACCTGATAGACTTTTTTAATAATGTGTGCTTTGATCTTTCTTTGCCAATTTTCCTACTTTCTCCAAAAATTTTTAATTGTTATGTAAGTGATCTTTCTGAATTTGTTCTATGCGATTTATTGCAATTCGCTGACGACACGCTACTCTTGAAAATAATTGGATCAATTAATGATTGTAAAAGTCTATAAAATGATTTAAATAATCTTGCAAAATATTTTAAAGAAAACTTGTTTATCGATTCAGAAAAACAATGAATATGTATATGTACAAAAAATAAACAAGGCTTTGATTTAAACTATTCAATCATGATTTCTCAAATTAAATGTGTACAAAACTATAAACATTTAGGTGTTATTTTAGATTCGAAATTATCCTTTCAGAAACAGGTTGAATTGGTTATGAATAAGTGTATGAAAAATTGGGTGACTCTTAAAAACCTTTTTTTTGAACAAACTTCTTTGGGCTTATCTTTTGAAATTTATGTGAAACTTTATCTTAAATGCATAAGGCTATAAATTTAATATTGTAACAGTGCAATCGTTTTCTCAGAAATGCAAATGAAAAGTATCGAAAGATGTCAAAAACGAATTTTAAAATATATTTCTCATCAAACCAAAAAGCCATTTATTTCTTTTTCTGATGCTTTAAAATAATAAAATTTTAATAATTTAATATTCAATCGCTTGAAGTCAGGAAAAACTTAAGTTTTATGAAATTACTACAAAAAATCTGTTTTCCAATACGTAAACCGCGTTTTGAAGCGAGTTTACTCGTTGAAAAAACTTTCAATTTGAAAATTTTATTGTGAAAACAAAATGCGAAATACCTAGAGATTTTTAGAGAAATCGCATTTTAATCGTGATTTGTCTTCATTCGATTTTACCGATCTAAGACTTGCCAACCGTTACGTAAAAAGTAAAACTTTTGCTTATTCGTTATGCTGAGGCCAGTAAACCAAAATCAATACAGAAAAGTCGTAATGTTAAAAGAGGAAAGTGACGATTTTATCATTGTTTTGACTTCGGGTGAAGATCTATATAATGCTATAAGTTAGATCTGTTGCTACTAACTGGAAAGTAAGCAAAAGTTTGTGAAAGAAAAATAAGAGCGGAATAGTTCTAAAAGTTGTTTCAATATCATTTTATTTATGAAAAGAATGCGTACACAAACAACTTTTTATATAAAACATAAAAACGGAATTATTCAGCAATTCAATCAAAAAAATCAAAAGTTATTTTCCGTTTTCCTCGTCATTATTCAGAGAATCTGCTTTTTCAATGATTTTATTTGCAAACTTTTTTATCATGAAAGCAACGATGACTAAAAATCAAAGCAAAAATGTTTTATGGATTGAACTGAATGTGAAAATCAAAAATTGGGCAATTGATCCGCGTTAAAGTTTTTTATTTTTGTGGATGTCAGTATAGCTGACCGCACAAGAAAAGTAGCCGTTAGCGAAGGCTTTACTGTATTTGTTGATATCTTTGCAATCATCTTAATTGATTTAAAAAAGAATTTTTGAATTAGACGAAATCAGTTAAATGCTAGACACAAAGCAATGATATCAAGGTTCATTTTTTAGTGTGATTGTAGTCTAATCACTTCGATTATGCTCATAAGATTGTTTAAAATTGTTTAAAAACTTGTAAAGTAGTAATTTAAAAACAAGAATTTTCAACAAAAAATGCGACTTTTGAAAAGTTGGAAAGCATTTTTAAGCGAAAAACGTTAGCATTGGAGTCACTTTCATCACAGGCTTTAAAGTTGGAACATCAAACTTTATTTCAAATTAAAATTTCATTTTTATTGTTGCTTGTATTCGTTTTTTTTTGTAATTAAATAAACTTGTTCGGTTTTATAAAAACATCGCGTTCTGCTCGACGAGGAAAGTTTTTTATTAAAATAAATTAATTTAAATTGAAATTAAAATTACATTAATTTATTCTAAAGATGCACTGCGCACAAAAACACTTTTTCTGAACAGAGTAGTACAACTTTATGACCGATTCAATGTCAAACTGAAGTACAGGGTGATTTTTTTAAAAGAACATATTTTGATTGTTAATAATATTTTTAAATTTTGATTTGTTTTGAAGATGATAATTTGATTTCAAATATAAACATTTTGAAACCCTTGAAATGAAATTTAGTTAAAGGCGAGATTGTTTTCGGGCTAATATTGAATTACCCTCAGAAGTCCGTAATTTTTGCCATTGCTGTTGCTTTAAAAAATTTTCTAATAAGCTGAAATCTTCAATGCTTAATCTATTGTTTATGAATAACAAACAAAACTATTTGCAGGTAGAATTTAAAAATATAATAGAATTTAATGTTAATTTTCACGCACGGCGCTCAAAACCGCACCTCTTTGAGTGAATCAGCATATTTTCCGAAAATTTTCTCCCGGATTTCATTAGTTATGGTATGATGGAGCTTTTTTAAAGCAATTAACTACATATTCAGATCAATAACTCAAAATTATTCTTAAAAAATCTCAAGACAATTCTTTGTTCTCCGCATTTCCGTATTAATTGAAATGGCCGGTACATTGCGTAAACAATTTCCGTTGAAAAATAATTTATTTAATGTTAAAATTTTATTATTAATTGAATTTCACTGGAAATCAGCCATATTTCAGTTGATTCCGCTTAAATATGGATACTTCGTTTTATCGCAGGACGAAATGCGGATATTTTAAGAGTTGACATTCCCGGACAGATGAAGCCAGATCTCCGTGAATAATACATATGTTTTAGACTCGGCACCACTAAATTATACACAAAAAACACACAACCGCAATCTTATTTATGATCCGCTTGGACAAGAGCTTAAACGACTTTTGTCAGATAAACACGCATACCGAAAATACCTGCTGATTTTCTTATCGATGACTTAGAAAATCCGTATTCAAGCTAGCATCTTCTCTGGCTTTAGTTGAGATCAGAAAACTTTTTCGGCGTCAAAACCGTGATTTTCCGCATGTACCAGACTGAACAATTCTCTTAAAAAATTCAACCAATTTTTTATAGTTTCCATAAGAAGAATTTTCCGATTCGGACATTTACATGTGGATGTTTTTAGTGCAAAAAAAGCTTTTTTATAACTTTCTGTCTCCTAATAATCTCTCATGCAAAAAGCTCTTCCCTTTGTTTAGAGCACCATTTTTGTTTTCGCGGTCATTTCTCTGGAAGGGGTAAGTTTACAAATGAATTTTTGTCGCGCTTTTTTCTCTAAACCTTTTTCTTTAATTTGAAATATTAAGCATCTTTCTATCCTTTTTCATTCTCTAGTTATCGTTAATCAAACTATGTGCGTTTTATAAAAATCACTCTGTATATTCCCCAAACGCATAATGCGAATTTTTCATCGGCAAAGAATAATATTGAAAAATGCATGATTCTCAAGGAAAACTGATTTTTAAATTTTGAGTTTAAAATATTTAAATTTTTAAAAAGCCGATCATAAATGCTAGGCATTAAATCGAGACGACAGTTTGTAATGGAAATATTCTTCACTGTTAGGGTTACAAAATGTGAGAATGATCCTGCACTTTTCTTGATTTCAAATTGCAATCAAAGAACCAAATATAAATAAATGATCATCATTTATAATAATCACTTTGAAAGTATTAAAATCAGTGAAACGGTAATCTTGACCATTACAACTAATTCGAAATTCATCGGTGCAAGACCAGAGCTCAAAATATCGTCATGATGCCAATAATAAATAATCAAGAGTTTAAATTTTTGAGAAATTTTATTTTAATTTCAATATCGAAAGCCTAAGAGGGTTCATTTGAACGATGCTTCTAAAGATTTTCTATGAATTTTTATATGATGAGTAAAAGGCCAAAATTAACTTATTTCTCAGCAAAGTTTTTTTAATTTTTAAATTCAATGTAAATCGAATGGAAAAAGAATTAAGAAATTATCATTTTGAGATTCAATATCTAACAAGGTAAAACTAATAAATAATCATAACACACAGCCTTGTGCCTAAAATTTAATGTTCGGCGACAAACAATGCGTAAGTAAGATCGAATATTTGTGTAAATTTATTTAAAAACAAAAATGAAAAAAACTTTTAAAAAGCTAACATTCAAATGCTTTAAATAAGTAAAATCACAATGCATTCATTTGGCCCAACAGAGATGTTTACAAGCTTGGTTAAAACATTTGTGTTCTATCATTTCACTTCCTTGTCATTCACTTCCACTTCCTTTCGCTCGTTGTCCTTCTTTTCGTTTTCGTTGCTTGGGTTTACTTTTGGCTCTTCGGTTTCTTCTACCGGCTTGTAGCTCTCGGATTTCGAAAATATCTGCAAATCGAGTTTTAGCAATATAAACTTAGCACATTCACAGCTCACGCTCGTAACTTACCGAGATTCCGTTCACATTTTTGTTTATGACTGTCACTTCTTTTACGTATTTTTTACCATCAATCGTTACTATTTCGGTTTTAGTGCTGTTGTAATTATCCGGGTACTGCGACCTTGTTTCATTAAATCGTTTTTGCATTTCTGAAAAGCAGATTTTAAATTTCTCGTCGCCCAAGTGCTATCGAGCAAATTCAACTTACCGTAAATTTTCCTCATCATCGCCCGCATAATTTCTTCAACTCTGCGAAATCTGAAAATATCGAAAGTGGGCAGACGGCCGCCGAAGCTAATGGTGCCATCGTGCTCGTCCAAATCCACTTCGAACGATTCGGTATTGTTTTTACTTCTTCCTTCTTCTAAAACGCTGTTCGTGTTTGTCGCAACGACGGTTTCCTTCGCTGGTACACCTTCGCGTTCAATTTCGCGTTTCACGATGATTCTCGCGTTGCAAACAACTGCGAGAAAAGCGAGCGCAACGATAACGGTACGCATCTTGGTTTCGTTTCTGAGAGTCACTTTCGAAATGAAAGTCAAGAACGCAACGTTGGCGAACACTATCGAAGCAGCAAAGTGATGCACACTAATTTATACCTACGAATGAAACGTTTTCAAGGAAAACAACGCCCGTTTTCAGCGACGGGAATTTACTCGAATACAGTAAATAATGGATGACTAAAGTGTTTTCAAAAAATTGTGATCAATTAATTGCGAAGTTTCTCGAAATACATACATCGACTACAATACTAACGCCAACTAAGTAATTTCGACGAATTATTTGTTTTCATCTTTTGGCTTATCGTTTAAAATTCTGCTGAATGTAGAACTTTGGATTTCTGCTACATTTCGATAAGTTTTGCTAAGCTTTGATGAAAGTGCTGTTTATCAAATCGCAAAGCTGGGCATATCTGTTTGTGCTTCGGCAATTCGATGCAATGCTTCCGTTTCTGTTAGTGTCTTTCTTTACTTTTTTTGAGAGAATTTATTCACAATAGAGATCAATTCACTTGTATCGCAAACTTTGAGGTCGTTTAATTCGAATTCATAATATTCCCACTTCTTTGATTCACTCTGCATTGACTTTGATAAAGTGAATAAATAGTTAATAAAAGAGGGGATTTCAATTTTCTACCTTAATCATTGATTACTTTGAATGCACAGAAAAGCGTTGCTCACTTGGAAGCGAGCTACACGCTAGGCTAGCCTGGCCTATATCGTCAGCGTTATTTATTTAAAGGTGTGCGCAAAAATATGAAATAATCTTGAGATTAATCGATGCGATGTCGCAGTTTGCTTTACACTTACAAAACATTCTATTCTCGCAGTCATTAACTAAATGTTTTCGACGAAGCAATTCGCAGTAAAATGAGTAATGAGAATATAAAATTTTGTTTCTACACGCGAGGAAATGTCTACTTCATAATGAAATTTTTTGTAAAGCTACTATTTCATTAAGTTTCCGTGTTTTTGAATGCAAACAATGATTTCGATGAATAAGAATTATTTTCAACACTTTCAATTATTAAAATCAGCCAAAAAATGCAGTTTCATTTCAGTGACCATAAATGTAGTGCAAAACAATGATAAAAATGAACACTCGTTATAAGCAAAACACGAACGTAAATGTATTCAATTTACTCTTTTCATAAAGAATGTGTGTTCAAAATAGAGCATGAAACATTTTATTTTTCAGGCTCAGTTCTGGGTTCTTTGAGCCGATGACCAACCCAGCCATGCGTTTGGCTCAGCTCCATCTTAGCCAAATTCGGTCGAAATCGGTTTTAAAGTAGTTCCATTCAACAAAGTTCTCATCTAAAAGCTCAGAATTAAGTATTATCATTAGAATTCGCCTTTCTTAAAATGAACATAACACTAGAGTTCTGAATAAAATTACGAGTTATGTGAAACCAAGTTTTAACAATTCTGAAGGGCCAGCATCACGTAAAATCATCTTTTTTAGATATAGATCCCTTAATCACCCTGAATCTTAATTTTTGCACCTGTTTTTCACAATGCTGAAATTAAATGTGAATGCAGTGAAACTTCTCTACAAAGGATACAAACGGGTCCAAAAATCTGACCGTTAAAGAGATTGCAGTTGTAGAGAAGGTATTTTTAATTGAGTTAACTTAGGAGGGTACTTTATCAAAATGTCCGTTAAAGAAGGTAACCGATTAAGAGAAGTGTCCGTAAGAAGAAGTTTTACTGTATTATCAATTCACGGTTTTTACGAAATTTGCAGTTTTTACTATATTAACGACTTGATCTTATTTTGATTTGTACTTTTCTAATCTTTTCAGATAACAAAAATGATTATTCAAATATTATATGATATTTCAAATGACAGATATGATTAAAACATTCCTTTTATATTGTTTTTATAATTTAATACCTGTCCAAACTGGACTTGCAAAAATTTTTATTATTTATTTGCACGCGCTGAAGGAAATAAAATTTAAAAATTTTTATAAAGTTTAATAGGATTATGCCTTTTCTTCATTCAGTAGAATATTCATTTTAAATAAAGTTATAAATAAAAAGTTATGTAACTTTGAATAAGAAGTGCATCATTATGATTTTGTCCAAAATTGCTATTTTAGGATTTAAAAATTCAATTCTCTCGTATTTATTAATTTTAAAATTATTT
>NCKU01002846.1:0-17290 GCA_003675995.1 Dinothrombium tinctorium | reverse complement strand
ACAAACATTATAACAAAAACATTTTAAATGAAAGAACACAGAATGTATTTTTGTAAAAATAAGACAAACACTCTGAAGCTACAATATTTCACTTGAGTTTTTTCTTCATCTCTCTTACTCCCAGAGCGCAAATAAAAGCACTTTTTCGCAACGAGCAAACAGTTTTTTGGTTGTCTGAGGGTGAAAGCTGTGTAAAATATAACAATGAAAAATTGAAAGCTGTTTCGAGCGCGCGTTTTCACGATAGCAGCGAACTGTCGAGTTGAATGAATATAAATTTAAGTTGGGTAGAAAGCAACGATCGAAGTTGGACCGTTTAATCTTTTTATACAAAACATGTACTATGAAACACAATGGCAAATTGAGAGCAACGAAATCTTGCACAGAAGTTTCAATCAATATGCCTTTGTAAGCACAATTAATGTGTGCGCCTTATTGGTAAGCCGCAACAAAAACCAGAGTCGCTGTCAAATGCAATTCGGCTTAATCTAATGATTCTGGCAGTTTTTTAATTTTTGTTTTTTCTCTCGCTCACAACTATTTTTAATCACATAACTTTCAAATTCATTCATTTATAAAGTTTTATGTTTTAAATCTAGGTAACAAACAAAAATCACATTCATTCTTGTTTTTAACTAATCTTAATAGGCGATGCTAAGGTTTTTTTAAATCGATTTTAGGTAAGAATTCAGCACATTGTATTTAAACTCTAGTTTTCTTTACATTTAAACAAAGTATTCAAAAAGCTAAATGTTCCAAAAACACGGAAAAAGGTAAATTCAATTAAAAATCAAAAATTATAAAAAAAATTAAACCATTCATAAAATAAATTGAAGAACTTTATCTGTTTTTCATATTTCAACAACATTTGATTACTTATTCTTCAAGCAACTTTTTTAGGGCAATTTATATTCAAATTTTTAAAAAACTTAAAGTTGGTTTACCTCGCCTCAAAAGTTTTCAGTTTTTTTAAAATGTTTACTATTGAAACTATTGAAATGAATAAAATCGCTAAATCACAGAATTAGGATATTTGTAGAGTTAAATCATTTATTGAAGAAAGTTTATCTTAGAAAAAAGAGCAATTAAATGGCCAAATTATGTTTTTATTTTTTAAATCATCACCAAGCAAACCTTCCTCTTAAAATTTTGATTAAACAAGATTTTCGTTACCGATCCTTATACTAAAAAAGTTATATCGATTTGATTTCTTCTTAGCCTTAATTTAAAAATTTGTTTTTATACTAAATGATTACCACGGTAATACTACACTTGATTAAATATTAAAAAACAAGCTTGTTAGTTTGTTTAAGCTCGAATAAAGATTTTTGCTTTGTTTTTTCACTCCTATCGGTTTCCAACAAAATACAATAGAATCTCTTTTTAAGTTGTTTATTTTACAATTAAATTTAAAAAAATGTTTGTTTGCAAGCAAGAATAATCGCGAAAACAGTGCTGTTTGTTGAAGCAAACACTTTAGACAAAGTGTTATGTAACTTAATTTTTCAGGGTTAAGCGCATTGAATATGTTTTTGTGAGCGTAAAGTTTCGACTCTAGCTGCGATAAATGTCACCGAGAAGGAAAAACGAGCGCCATATGCGTGCTAAATTACAATTACCTTTCGCATAGCAGCTGTTCTTTGCTTTTGAATAGACTGAACACATAGCAACTCTTTTTTCAAACCAAAATTCACGCTGTCGCCTAATATTTAGCTCAAACTGTTAGTTATAGCTTTTAAATATCCCTCTAAATAAATATTTCTATGCGTAGCAAGCAAAATGTAGAAGTTTAGCGCTAAACACACACATTACATACAAAAATATTTTTTAAAACTCCATTAAAATTTAAGAAAAATTTTTTTGAATCTTCTATTTAAAAAGAACTGATACCATGCTATATTGTCTGTTTTCAAATATTTATTAACATTTGAAAATTATTTCAACATCCATTTAAATCTGAAATAAAGAATATAAGACTGATCATTTGTTTCAAGTAAAAAAAACGAAAGTTCTTGTGAATTCTCAAGGTTTTCATTTTTTCCCCGACGTACTAGATTTCCATTTAAAAGCTTCAAACAAGTTTTAAATTTTAGGACATGAAATATGATCTCAGTAAAAATTTATAATTGATTAGAGACAAATTCTATTTTTTAAGAATTGAAAAAATTGTTTTCGAGGCTTCTGATTCAACCTTCATATTTATATTTAGGCATATGTAGTGCCGCTGTGAACTTGTGTTCTAATCCAAAGAACACGCCTTAATTGGCTTCTTAAAAAAATTTTAACAAGCTTAAATCTAAATATAGATACATTTTTAATCTGTTGATTTAAAAGAAAATGAGTGGCTCGCACCTACCCACTAATTTGCAATTTACGCATCTTATCCATTGTTTCTCGTGTTTCTTCGCGATTCGAAAACTTATCTGATTGTGTTTACAGTGAACAGCCATAATTTATTCTTCTTTCAAAAAGCACTTTTCTAAAAAATTGTATTACACATTGAATATAATTTTGCGTAATTAATGATTGCTAAACACATGCTTGCATTGTTGCGGAAAATTAACGTAAAGTGAAAAAAAGCTTCAAAGCCACCGAAGTGTTGGGTTTGGCAGTCTCTCAAAAAATTATTACTTTTTATATGTAAAAAATTTCACTCCTCTTTTGGTTCCGCTTCGTTTCATTACAATCTTATAATCTTGAATCTGTATCACAAAACTGTATCATCTTAAAAAAATATTTTCGCTTTGCAAAATTTTCAAAAATGAAAGAAAAAATCAAGGTTTTGATAATTTTCATGACTATGACGCAAAATAAGTGGGATTGTGATTTAAAACTTTGCCTTTCAGACTTTGCTCAGACCTTGGTCGACCCTCTCAAATAATCTTTTCTTTTTAAATTGCTCACGTGAACGCCTCAGAGAGTATTTCGCAAATAACGCTTAAATGCTTTAATCTAAAATCATTGCAAACTCTGCAAACAGTGCAAACAGTGAAAGAATTTATTTCCGCTTCTGTGATTCACTCGAAACGGAAATTTACCTGCTAAAACTTTGCAAAATGCCTTTTTACTCATAGTTTTCCGGTTAATACCTTTGTTAAAGTAAATTCTTTAGGTACATATTCATTATTATCTTTTACACCAAAGTCTGTGCGCTAACATCCGACCGTTTGTGCCGATCATTGTTGAAAAGCTTATTGAACAGCAAACATCGAGAGGGCAGATTTTGAAACGTCGACACAGATGTCGAAACTTATTCAAGACTCACCTCAAAAGTTGACATCCTTAAAAGTGAATTTTCGCGCCTATTTTACTAAATGAAAAATGTGTTCAATTACTGTTTTAATCTGTTTGGATCGTTAATTCATTTTGCTTTAGAAATGACATTTCTTAAAAACTGTTCACTGAACTTAACTTGACGGAAAAATTAGAAACACTTGAGTTCAACAGAAACTGTCAGACAATGTTTGCTTGCATAATTTATTTACATTAGTTACGGACAAATTAAATTAACTACGCTTTTAAAAAACATTATTTTTACTTCGTTTTCTGCCCTCTCGTTCGCATATATTAATGTTTCTTTGACAGAATGAAAAAATATTTTCACGCCAAATTTATTTCTCTTTACAAGGAGTAGGAGCTTAAATGTTATCGTTCTTTACGAGATGAAACCTGACAAATAAAACGAATGTGAGCAGTGTTCATTTTGCCGTGGAAATTCGTAAGCATATAAAACTTGCCGATTGTGAGCCTAAAATGTGTGCAATGTGCTGCGAGAAAGCAGATGTAATATGTTAATTTTTTATACAATACATACGACGTATATTCAATTCGAACAACTTTCTCCGTAACGCAAATTCTAGTGTTACGGGCTTGAAAAATCTTCCTCCGCATTTAAATGTCTTTACACTTTGAACGAGCTGCAACTCAATAAATGTCATATGCATTTAGTCCGTTGAATTTCGGTTAACAATAGCATTCATTTCGCTCTTTTCTTGTTGCAGAGGCAAAATATATACCTTTTTGTGGCCAGACATTGGAGGGTCCATATGGCTATTTCGCTACACCGGGATATCCAGCTTATTACCTTGGTCTAAATTGCTCCTGGACCATTCAAGGCGAAGAAGGTCAAATTGTACATTTGACTGTTCTTGATGCGGATATAAAAGAAGCAAAAGTTGTCGAAGTCCCCAAAAAATATGGTATAGGCAAATCAATCAAGCGCTTTCCTTGCACAGATAAACTGATCGTCCAAGAAAAGGACGAAAAACTTCTTGAAATTTGTGGCAATAGTTTAGAAAACCTGCGCAAAGGAAATTTAAGATCCACTGGCAATAGGTTAAGTGTGAGATTTGAGTCGACTGCTTTTTTGCCTTTGAGAGGAGTATTTTTGAGATATTCACGTAAGTCACATTATAAAATTATACATTGCACTAACCATTTTTAATAGTTCAGGGTTGTCCAAGTTTACCCATTCCTAAAAAGGGTCATCTCGTGTTTCGCGATGAAAACATTGCCGTTTATAATTGTTGCTTAAACCATGTTTTTGAAGACACTAAAGAAGCAACAAAATACTTACATTGTCTTCATGGAATTGAGTGGAATGCTACACTCACGAGATGTGTCCGTAAGTTTTTTGTTTATAAAATAAGAGAATGTATTTCTAATTTAAAACCAATTTACTTGCAGCAATAGTGCAGCAATTTGCAGCTGACAATAATGTTGATGTTGTAACACTGACAACAACTGATAGTGATGTGATCGGTCCAAGCAATTTTCTTGAGCAAAGATCTGAAAATGACGGAGACAAAATTTTCTTTTCTTGTAAGCTATTTTGAGTTAACTCATTTTACCTTATTTTCTTTTGAATGCATTATTTCGACTGAGGCTTAAAAATCGCTTATTTACTTTACGTTCATTAATTAGTGATCTATGTTAACGCTCTTTGAATAGTTCCTCATTCGGTATATTTTGAATTGAATTATTATAGTGCATATCTCATATCACGGTGTTTACTACTTTTCACTAAAGAGATTTTCTTTTTTATAGCAATTATGGTTCCTATTTTAGTAATGGTTGCGTTGCTGATTGGAAATGCAATTATCGTGTGGACGATAGTGCGATACAGACGAAATCAGAGGCAGAAAAAAGCAACTCGTGAACTGAACAGCGAAGCTGCTGTTCCCTTAAATTCATCTTCCCAACCGACAAGTGTATAGCTTTATTCAGTTCAATTAAGACAGCAGAAATACATTTCTGTGTATAAGAACACATTGTATTTGTAAATAAGCAGAATTGTGTTAAATTTTATTTTAGTCCAAACATTACACATATATTTTAATATGCATATATTTAAGAAGTAATATTAGTTTTTTACTCAAAAACCTTAAAAACCCAAAAAAGAACATTCAAAAAATTTCATTATGTTTAATTTTCTAGTCGTTTTCGAGTCTGATTCAAAACCATTTCAACTCCGTCTTAATTTACTTGTTTCTTGAAAATGCATTGTTCAAGTAATTTGCCACAATTTCAACAGAAACGCTTTACATGATATTTACAGTGATAATGTAAATGAAAAAACTTAAATATTAATTCATTTTCTTCGTTACTTTCATTATTCAAAATGTTATAAGTGTTCAAACATAAGTAAACAGCTTAAATCAAAGTGTATGAAAAGAAGTGTCTCAAACTATTGGTTTAATATATTGCATAAAGCTGAATTCTGCTATTTCCGATACTTAACTGATTAATCTGATTTTGGAAAGTCTTAATTAACAAAGTATAATATGAGTTTGAGTATTACGTAAAAATTAAAGTTGTATTTTGAAATTGTTATTTGTTTCATCTTGGTTCAATTACTAATTTTGCTACCCTAATGCTAAATTCGTGCGTTTCCAATTAAATTCTTTAAGCTATTGGTCAAAAATCGATGCTCAAATATGTAGATGCATTAATCATTTGGAAGAATTAATAAGCAAATATCAACTATTTATTAATGGAATTTAAAACCACCTCATATTTAAAAAAAATATTTATTTTCCTCAATCGCCTTACATGATTAAATTTTCCTAACAAATTAAATTTTCAACCAATAGCCGTTCGAGTATATTAATAAATTCTGCAACTTTCAATTATAAATACAAACCTTTTTATCTCCTATTTCTTGCTGACTACGGGATTTGGCTTTCACCTGATTTATTGCTCTATCTTTTTCAAGTGATCCTTAAAACAAGATGCGCAAGCAATATTTGTCGCGCTAAATCATCTATTTTTATTAAGCTTGGTAAAATAACTCGAATTTATCGAAATGAAATCTTAATGTGATTGTGCGCTTAGTTTAACTAATCAAAATGTCATAGAAGGTTCTGTGATCCATAAAAGCAATTGAATAAATTTACCCTAAAAGATTTACATAAAAAATTGCCGACATTTACAAACCATTCGCGATAAACTCTTTACAAAATATTCTGTGACGACTCGGGTGTTAGCGTCACAATAAGCCCGAGTTGTACAAAGTGAGGTCCGTGATTGTACGAAGCTGGTGGAGAGCGAAGCGACGATTAAAGTTGCGAACACACGAGTTTTTGGCAAAACGCGCAAATGCATATTGAGCACAGTGTTTGAATGCACAAGTCTTTATGTGCAGTGGCTATTGCCGAATCGGTCATTGTTTGCTGCAGTTGCAAAAGCTGAAATACGTAGATTCATAAGCGTTATTCGGCGCACAGTGACTATTGCTGATTTGAACGCTTGTGGTGCGGCAAGCGTGCACGCCACAATAATTGAATAATTATTATTCAATAATGAACAAGCAATGCATTCTTCCTCTTTATTTCTTTCTGTATGTACTACAAGTTTGCGCGTGCAATTAGAACAGCTTTATCGCAACAAATAATTTCTTATTTAATTCTTGCATCTACTTTTTGTTTGAATCAGTTCTTTCAAGTTTTTTTTTCAAAATTGATCTATGGAAGACGTAAGGGTTGCTTTGCAACTGATCGCACATTCGTGGACTGTGGTTTCTGAACGTCTAAATTCAAATTTTATGGAATTCAAGCAAGAAAATGTGAAAATCTGCAAAGAATGCACAGTTTCATTTTCGAACGCAATAGATGAAGAAATTCGAATTGTGATGGAAGATGAAAAAATGATTAAAGATTATCCTTTAACACGAAAGCATGTGATAAACCAGAAAACGAAAAGCAAAAGAGGATTGATTCGAGCTTTTAAATTAGCTTTGACTACAAAAAAGGACCAAATCGAAAACTACTTTCAATATTGGACAGAATTGCTAACTTACTTGGGTGAAGCATTGCTGCAATTGTCAACAAAGTTGTTCTGTTTAAGTGAATTTGACTTACAAGTGAAGAAAAATGTGAACATAGATATGAAGCATTGCGAGAAGTTGTTGAAAAGTATGAGACCAGGCACAGTGAAATTGTTCGAACTTTGGTCAGATTTAAACTTTTACGCTGAACAATTGCTAAACTGTTTCGGCCGGTTTCAGAATTTTTTGCGTGACTTTTCAAATTCTCACATGAAAGAAGTGCCGAATTTTGAAATTCCGCCAGTTTTATCCGAAAGCAATTTGTTTTACAAATCGATTTTGCTATTTCAAAGTTTGTTGAACAGTGAGAATCAATTGTCTAATGACCATTGCTCGACAAGCAATGACCAAAAATTCAACAATACGATTGATCAGCCCATTTGTTCACTGCAATTTACTCAACCGAATTTACCTCTAATCCCATCACAAGGCGTGATAGCCAACGACGCTGTGATCAAGTCATGTTCTCAATTGCAAAATTTTGTGTTTATTTTAAATGCTTATCTTCATTATTATTTTCAATCGCGTTCAAACAGTTTAAAATTCGAAAAGACGCTCCAAGTTTTGCTACCGCTTGATTTGAATAATTAAGCCATCGCTCTTGAGCTCTTGTTGATTCTTTTGTTTCGAACTTGAATTCACTCAATTTTTTTACATATTTTGTATGCAGTCATAACTCTTAATTTGAAATAAATCTTTCGAAATGTTCTATATTATCAACTATGATTAGTTTATAATTATAATTAAATGCGTGAAAATATGACAAAAAATTCATAAAAATTGACATTTCTCATTTGCAAAATTTTCACAAATTATGTCACAAAAATTCACAAATATGAATGATACTTAGGGAATATAGTGGCGATTTAAAATTAAATAATTTAATCGACTACTACTTGATAGATCTAAAAATATTTTGATGCAAGCAAAAGTTTATTTTATAAAAATAGCTTCATTTAAAAACCTAGAAACATTAGCTGAAATGTTAGTTAGCAACTCAAATCAATCACAATCAAAGCATTTGCAAAAACAAAAGTTATTCTTTCGCACTTAAATTGCTATGATTAGATAAGGTAGGCGCTATCTCTTTATATAATTAATATATACAGGCTGTTCAGAAAGTAAGAAATCACCTTTTTGAATAAGAGTATTTCGCAAAATGGTTTAAATTTATTATTTTTGCTATCAAAATAATCGTCTTTTACCAATGAAAAACTTTTACATTGAGCATTTTATTGAAAGATTTTGCATTTCGATGATATTTGAGGAAACAAGAATTAACTTTAGACTTCCAGAGAGTTATGCCGGTGATTTAAAGAACTCAATTGTTAATGTTTTTCACTCTTAATACAATAATTGCTTCACACGAGACACAAAATTCAAAGAAAAAACTTAAAACATTGCAAGAGAAATTATTTCAGTAATTGCAATTTGGTCTTGATTACAAAACTTTAAATCTTTGCCTCAAAATCGGGTGCATTGAACTTATTGTTAAAAAATAATTTCATTTAAAATAAGAGAATTAACAATACAAATCTAACAACTAAATTAATTTATCGTGCAATATTTCTAGTTTGCAATTGTAATTATTGAAATAATTTCTGGTGCAATGTTTTGAGTTTTTCTTTGAATTTTGTGTCTCGTGCGAAACACTAATTGCATTAAAAGTGAAAAAAATTTACAATTGAGTTCTTTTAAAGAGCAGCATAACTCTCTGGAAGTCGAAAATTAACTCTTATTTCCTCAAATATCATCGAAATGCAAAACCTTTCAATAAAATGTTCAATATAAAAGTTTTTCATTAGTAAACGACGATTATTTTGATATAAAAATATTTAAACTATTATGCGAAATCAAAAAATGATTTCTTAGTTTCTGAACAGGCTGTATATGAAAATACAAAGTGAAAAATTGTATAAAATCGTTCGAACCGCTTTCTTTTAATGCTTTCACAATATCTTTAATTCCCTTTTTTAAATTAGTTTTCTATGTTTAGCTTGAAGTTTTAATCCACTTAAAATGGTAAATTCAAAAAGTTTTAACTTTTTATCGGCTATTAGAACCAAAAAAGAACAATAAAAAAATTCGGTAAATTCTGTAATATCATTGGCATTGATTTATTGCAAATCTTACATTTAAATTTCGATGAATGAATTGATTTGTAACGCTAATTGAAATCTTTCTTATTATCATTTACTTTTGGTTAATGTTGCTGAAATAAAAAGCTTATTTTAAAAATCGGTTACTATCGAAATGACTCAACTATGCTCATGAATTTATTTTAATCGAATTCAAAGTTTGGCGAACTTGTTGGATCATCTTACTTTTATTGCTTTTTTGAATATTGCACAGTTTGTGAGGTCTGGTGTTACTTACAGAAACTAAATTCGTTTGTACCTTTTGCTTGTTAGTTTGAGACTAAAATTAGAATGTTTTTATTAAAAACTTTCAGACTTTTGCACCTCGATTTGTTATTTTACAACTTCACTTATTCAGTGAATTATGTCGAAATAAATTTGTGTACATTTTTAGTAATAAAATCACCTGTTGAAGTTAAAAATAGGAAATTATCGTGTTGATATAGGAAGTCATTCGACTTTCAAGGTGATTTTTGCGATCATTTTTTTATTTTATAGACTCGAAAGTTACAAAATGCCTATCGCATCCAGTAGAAGTGTAATTTCTTGTGATCAAACATGCGATGCGAACATGATTGATTCTCAATAATTTGCGAATTAATCAATACTGCGCAATAAATTCTATTTTTGCTTAAATTCATATTTGAATGTCTATCGTTTTTACTTTTTGATAAATTTAATCAATTAAGAATAAAGTTAAGTCGGGTAAGCGAAATCAAACATCATTAAAAGATGATCATATGAACGCGAATAGAAGCAATGACAAAATCAGTATTATGCTTTGGTATATTTCTGGCGGACGCTGAATATAAAGTACGATGGTAAAATAATAAAATATGCACTCAATGTGAAAAGTTTAGGAAAAGTGAATAATTTCAATTCAGATACACTATACCATATACAATACGTGTATACTGTATCTCAATATTAGTACCAATATACCATATACACTATTCACTATAGTACCCTCGTGTCCAATAAAATCATTCAATTTGTTGCTGAGCTGTAAAGCGTGTTTTAAGTATAATGAAAAGATTTTATTGGACACTAGTGTACAGTTTCAGTTCTTGAAATCCGAACACTTATTTTTTGCGATAACTTTTGAACGAGTTTCTAATGTCAACGAGAAAGTTGTTCATTTTAATGAGATACATATGATAAACTAACTCCGGGAATAAAAAAAAATCGAACCCGGTTCCGAAATTTATCAAAATCAAGGATATCAAAAGAATAAAATCTCATAAAGCAAAATATTGAAAAGGAATCGGGTTAATATTTGGCAATTTTTTAAATTTTTGGCCAAATTTTCACATAAAGAATGTATAATTTTCAAAAGATTTCGGTTTTCGCCATATTGAATTTTCTGGTTTTTAAAATTTGATTTCATAATTTCTCGCATAATTGACGATCGATTTTCACCGAATTTGTTTTATTTTCAATAACTAACTCATTCTAAATTAACGTGACAAAAATCGGATAATAACTAAGTGGATTCGGATAAGTGTGTAAAAATTTTTGAATTTTCGACAAAGTTCAAAAATTTAACCCGCTTAGTTATTATCCGATATTATCATATGTATCCCATTAAAATGAACAACTTTTTCGTTTACACTAGAAACTTTTACTCATTCGTTCAAAAGTTATCGCAAAAAATAAATGTTCTGATTTCAAGATCTGAAACTGTACATATCAGCTATTTGATGGTACGACTAGTGAACATAAAATATTATTCACTTCATGTTTAAAACGTGCTTTTTTGATTTTTATGATATTATGCACTTCAATTGATACTTTCATTTGGTGAGATATGAAATTTAGTGTGGAAAAAAGCCGATGTCACATGCTCAATTCAAGGCAATCAGTTTCTCAAAATTTATCGCTCAGTTCATAAAATATCGAACGATTACTTTTAGATTTTGTTATCTATCCTTTTAAGGATTGTTATATATCATTCTCATTGGCTTGGAGTTCAACAAGAAAATGTAACTAACAAGCAAAATCGCTCATACAGTCAGTGACAGGATATTTTTAGATTATTTTCATTAAATTCGCCAGTTATGCATGGCTAAGAAAGCAAAAAATTCTGTCACTGACTGTATATAGCTCGATATCTGATCAGGAAACACAAAATCTCTCATAAAATAATAGAAAAACTTCAATTTAAAAAACTTCAAATAGAAAAATGAGCTTCAATTTTTCATAATTTTTTTTGTAAGACTTAATTTAAGACCATCGTAAACATTTCAGTTTCGATTCGTGTTTATTGCTCATTATTGTTGGCCATTTTAACATTTCCACATAATATACTTACAATTATTTAAGCATCTTTTTACAATATAATGAAGAGATATGTAAAGTTCATGTATACAATTTTCCTAAATACACACAAGCACAATAAAAAGGTCGCTATATCATTTAAAGGTTTGAATTAAAATCACTTCAACGCTTTTTAGTCTAATAATTCTACAAATTTTAAAAGATTCATTTGAAAGTTTAAAAAAGACTTGTCGTAAATCGCTCATTGAAAAAAAATTGATTTGAGTTCACTTGCTAGATTCTTTAAATGAATTTTAATAAAAAGATGATTCACTTCATTTTTCTCATATATTTCATACTAATTTTGATTGTCTATTTTCCCCTTTGCTCATTCACCTAAAATTTCTTGCTCTAGTTCAAGTTTTTGAGAATTATTTATTAATCACTTAGTACCCTCCAATGAAAGGACAATGCCCAAGATCCTACGGGAGTGCTGCCTAAGATGTCAGTGAAAATTATCTATTCGATCGATAAAAAGTTGTAGATCAAAACACTCAATAAGGCCAACTTTGCAGAAGCTTGCCTTTAGGAGCTACATTCCGAAATATGTCACTTTGGAACATACCTCAGATATGAAATTTTTTATTATTTTGTAAACTATTCTGCAGTACACTCGTTTTAAAACTCACAAATCTTGTACCCTCATGTGCCACTGACATGAAGAGAAAGAACGGAGAGTCCTAGAATGATCAAGCAAAAACCATTTTACTTCAAATTAATCGCCTATTCCTTCAAGCTCATTTGAAAGTCAAAAATCTAAGGAAAACGAGCACTTGTACAAATAACGTTAAAGTTTTAACTGTTAACGGAGAGTCAGAGCAGGGAACACCCATGCATATTTCATATGAGTGTCAAGAATTGCAAATACAATTGCGTATTTGTATAGATAGTTGAGGGTGCTAGATTCTCATTTTAAATTATAGGGCTGAATTGGAGCAACGTGAAGTAGAGTACGGCCGAAAACGGTTTTCAGACTTTTGTTTAGATCTTCAAACGAAGAAATAGGCGATTGATTTGAGGTAAAATATCGTTGGTTTGATGATTCTAAGTCTCTCCGTTTTTTTCTTTGCCTTTCAGCGGCGTGAATTCTACGAGAAGGCACTTGAGTTATTTCATCTTTTTTTCTACATTATTTGTCAAATTTTCATAAAATGCACTAAATAACAGCTTTAAACACAATTGTAATAAAAAAATTCGTGTCCCTCATCAGTTCTAAAGTGACCTATTTATCGTGTAGATTATGACGGCACAGTTTTTCGAGATTGTGCCCATAAACACTTTTGATCTATACTAGAAGCTCTATCAAAGATTATTTTTACTGACACTTGTCAACATTTCTTCGCGTTGTGGTCTTTTTGTGAAAGTGTTTTCAAATTACAAAGTTTTGAAATTTTGTGTTTTTGATATTTCAATATTTCTTGAATATTTCTTTCAATATTTCTCTAATTGTCTTATTTAAAAATAATTAAGTGAAACGCTATTTAATTTAATAATTACAAAAAATTAATTGAAGGCGGTGAGATAAACTGTTAGAAATCAATAATAAGCAAATAGATTCGTGTTCACGAAGTGTTTACCAATTTTGTAAATATTCTTTAAACTTAATATTCATTGATAAGATTTTTATGGCAAGATTGTATTTCAAGCAAACTTATCAAAGCTGAAGTGAAATTATCGAAAATTTCAAAATTATTTGCAAATGTTAAAAACTTGAATATATGCAAAAGAAAGCCTGAGCATTTTGAAAATAGAGAAACAATTTTATTTCATTTGTGTACAGATAAATCGCATAAAAAAATAAATGCAAAGCGATCCGTTGCTACATTTTGCATATTTTCTAAACTCTACTAATTTTCGAAGCTTCAAATCAAGTTTCTTTGAACACAGTTATCAAAGCACTCAAATCTTAGAAAGTAAATTTTCAACCGATTGTGTCTGGTTAGATTAAGCATGTGAACGAGAACGCTTCACGTGAACACAATGCTTTGTTGGCATTAATCACGCATGAAAAGCTATCTTTTGCTTTTCTAGAGTTATCAGTACAAAAATTTGTTTCGAAAAATATATACATTTGAGATACGCGTTTGGTGGAAGTAATTATTTTCTGTGTCAGTAGTGGTTTTGTGTATTCACGAAACAATTTTCAACGATATCACATTCTCAAAAAGGTTAAATGTCAAGAAAATTATTTTTCATCTTCAATGTGCTATTCAACTTCAAAAATACTTTACCGAGAAAGCCGTAATGGTTACATTTTAGACATTTTGTTATCTAAATCAAATTTAATGAAAAAATCAACCAAAATTAAGAAATGCATACCAAAATTATGGAATTATCTAAAGAGAAGTCTTATTGTTTTAAGAACATTTCTAGCATTCGACTTCAAAAGTACGAATCTGAAAAAAGGGAAAAGCACTTTTGTCGTCAAAAGTTTCTTACCATCTTTTAATAAACAAAGCGAATCATTAAAAGATGAAAGAAAATTTTTGGACTTTGTTAAATTTTCTGTGATAAAGTCAAAAGTCGAATAAATAAACAATTTTTATATTTATTGAGCAAAATTTCATCAATTGCTTTCTATTTTATTTTCATTTGATTCGGGAAGTGCAAGCATTGTAAAAAATTTTGAATTGAATAAAAAAACTAAAATCATAACCTCTTATGTTTGTAAATCAACTCAATTAAATCGTCTAATTTTTTTCTACTTTCCATTTTAGTGTTTGTAAAGGTAAATGAATGTTTAATTTTACAGAGCGAGTAGAAAATTTCGACAGAACTATGTGTTGAATGACATAACAATAGCAAATGTCACCTGATGATGGGCTTCGTATGGCACTTTTAAGCCGGCTTTTATCGCAACTTTGTATTCACTCCGCATGTAAAGCTTCATGTCATATGTACAAATCGTTAACCGTTTAAATAGCTTTAAAATGTAAATTAAATGCAGTGTTTGTGAGTCATTTGCCTTGTTTTTAATAAGTGCATCAATTTCTTTGATATTTTGATAAAATGTATCAATTTAAGTTGCATAGATAAAAGTCTCATCCTACTTCCTACATCCCCTACTTAAAGATCCGTACTTTTGAAGTCGAACGCTAGATTTAAAAAATATGCTCCAATTGAACTTACAAATTATAATATTGATCTTAATACTTAATAAAGGATTATTCGAAAAAATAAACTAGTGATTCTAAGCGAATAAGATAATTTAAATCAATTAATTCTTTAAATCGATTATTCGTGTACCTGCAAAAATGGTTGTATAAAAATTAAATTTTGTAATTTTACGATACTCTCCGTGTAATTTTTGAATTAGTAAAGATAAAAAATTTGAATATAAGAACAAATTCTAAAAAACGCAAGTAAATCGAAAACATATTATATAAATGTGAGCTAGTACAAGCTTATGAAAGAATTTGTGTAGTTAATTTAAATTAAACAAATAGAATTAAGCTCTTGGTTTTTATCTTTAAGATATGATTATGATAAGAAGTTTTTGAGATATGATAAACTTTTCGCTAGCTTTTAAGTATTTTAAGAATAGATTTAAAAATTTTGATTTACACCAAATTGAGGACCCGCATTTCGTCCATTTATTGTAGAAATAAAAATCTCATTTATAAATAATATCGAAGTGGACGTTCTTAGGATTGTAGAAAATAGATTATTTATAATTGGCAACATTTTAAAACTTAACAAGTTTCAAGTTTTTTTTTTCAAAAAAATATCAAAATTTGTATTTTGTAAAATTAAAATTAAAATTTTAAAAAACTCACATTCGTTTATGAAAGATTTGAAAAGAATGGATAACAATTTCATCTAAAATAAATCCGAAGAAAATTGGTCAATGAGTATGGAAAAATGACAATCGAAACTCTGTTTTTGATTGAATATTATCGAAAAGATGAAGGAAACTATTCGCCAAAGATGCTTTTCTAAATAATAGTTAGATTCTCATTTCTTTTTTCCCTGCTTCGAAAAGGTTTTTCTGTTCATTGACATAATTTTTTAAATTTGACAAAGCTTTAAAATTTGTATAATTAAGAATTTATAAGCAATTATAATCGTATGGAAGGACGAAATCATTAAGTTGAGCTTTATAATTTATAAATTGAAAACTTAAATTTCTTAGAAAAGTTAATCTTTTTTAGATTAAGATTTCAACAATTACATCGAAAGAACGATTTTAATTTTTTAACTTTGATTATCAATAAAACCATGCGTCGCTTAATTTTTTATGCACTCATGTCTAAAAAAATCTTTCACTTGAAACATGCTTTACTTTCATTTTTCCATGTTTCACCCAAATGCATCGACCACTTTTGTTCGGATTTGTTTTAAATTAAAGTTCGTTTCAATTTCTGCCTAAATATACAAATTCAGTGAAGACAAGATGTATTTAAACAAATTGGAAAAAGTTTGAAACTTATATATACTTGCACTCAAATTAATTTGTTTTCTTATCAACAAAGTACTACTGTTTCAAAATAAAATGTTTCGATAATCGAGAATTCTTTTAACCGATTGCGAACCGACTCATTTCTTGAGCTATGTCTTCAATTCTATTTCTAAATCAAAATCTTGAAATTTCCACTTTTTCATCGATTAACATTTATAACTCCATTTTTTTGTTTTGTTGATTTATTTATTGTAATAAGTTTGTTCGTTTATTCATTTAACACATGCATTTTTTGAATCAAAAATTTTTTATCGCAATTTTTGCAGGACGCTTTTTTTGCAGTGAAGATTACTTTCGATTATCGAAACTTTTTATTTTGAAAACGGTAGTACATTAAAAAGGTTTTAAATTATAGAGCTAGTAAATTAATATGGACGAAGCTATGGATAACTAATATTTAGGAGACTCTAGTTAAAACAAAGCTGGAGAAAATTAATTGAGCCAAAACAATTTTTTCGAAACGTTGGAATGTGAAATTTACATGTGAATAAAACTTTGCACGTACGATGGTAGCACAAAACATCGTCTTTTTTTTTATTGACTACACAATTGAAATTATTTTTTGAATTAAGTCTCATCAAAAAGGGTGAGAAAACCGAGGTTTGTAAACTTGTAAAATAAAAATTGATAATACGTTATGTAATTTAATTTATTTTATGTAATTTAATTTTTTGTGAATACCGCATTCATGTTCATTGTTACACTTGCGAATTCAAATCTACACGATGTTTGGCCGAAGTGTTTTGCGATCATTCACTTTTCTGCTTAAAATACAAAGTGAACAGAATGTTTCGACTGGAATGGGCTTAGAAATGCCATAAAGCACACAACGTCACTTAATATTTGCTATTACCTCATTTCGCGCATACTTCCGCCCAGTCGAAACTTTCTGTTCACTCTGTATACTTTTTTTATATGGATAAGATATCAATACATTCTGGCAGGAAACGTGCTTTCTGTTTGTTTCAAGGTTTCAATCTGCATGTTTTCATTGTTATTAGCAAGGATGTGAATCTCATGCACAAAATTTTACAAAATATGCATGCAAATATG
>NCKU01002845.1:0-17290 GCA_003675995.1 Dinothrombium tinctorium | reverse complement strand
TTTTTTTACGACAGCAATTATTTCTGAAAGTACAACAAACTACAAAAAAGTGTTAAATGAATTGCTTGAAAAAATTTTTTCAAACCGATGGAGAGAAGTAGTCAAGTTGACCGTGGTGATTAAAAACGATGATCGCAGAAGCGCCCACCACAAATGTCATCAATGCTTCTTCTGATGTTAACAGACGAAACACTCACACAAGGCACAAAGAAAATTTTTCTTAATTAGTTTTAACAAACAAACAATAAACAACGAATAATAAAAATTAACTTTTAAAATGAAGGCGCTTTGTTTTTGATGAACAATCACTTTCGTTTACATTAATTTGATATCTTTTACATTAAAAATTATATTTTTTCAATTTATTTTTTCAAAAAATTAAGTTTATAATTCTGAATACAATTTGATTTAAATGAAGCGGCAGTTTTTTTTTTGTGAATTCAGTATCATCATTAGTTTGAATTTAATAATAGTTTAATAATTTGATAAAAGTAAAAATAAATTTCATTTGAAATTTTTACTGTTGAAACTCCTTTTTTACTATATGACAATATTTTGTTAGGTTAGATACTTTACCTAATTTTACCTAAATTTGACTATTTAAGCTTCTTTTTGACGACAAAATTCTTCATTAAAGTGAAAAGTTTTTAAAAGAATTGTGTCAAACCCTATAAAATATGAAAAAAAAATTCGTAAAAAACGAAGCTTCTATAAAAAAGGTTCATAAGAACGAGGTTTTATTTTACCTTTTCGAGTGAAGTGGTTCCAGTTGAAATATAATAACAAGGATAAATTCAGTGAATTAGATTATGTGAAGCGTAAAAATGAATAAAACTGCCGAATGAATAGATTTGACATGAAATTATACATTTTGAGCTCTTATAAAATAAAAAAAGAAAAACGATTCATCTCTACTTGAAATTATAATATTGAAATGTATTTTTAGAGTGATGCTTCAAAAGAATCTATAGAGCACAGCTTTTGAGTTAAAATGCATACATCATCAAATTATCAAAATTTACTTTATTAAATTCTCTTTCATTTCAATCGCAAACATGGAAATTTATTTTTTGAAAGTCGTGATATTCATTTAAATATTCATTTATTCTTTCATATTCATTTAAATTTTGTATGTCGCATTGATTTTCATTTTCAATGGCTCAAAATAAATTAAATGTTCAAATATATGAAAATACATAAAATATTTTATATAAAATAGATAAAATATTTAAAAGGTTGAAGTTTCGTTGGAAACATAAAGTGCCTATTTGCATTTTATTTTTCGTAATAACTTTTGAAAACTTGAACTTGTTCTAACAAACAAACAAACATTTCGAAGTATAAAATCACTTGAAATTTTTTTTAATTTTCTTAAATTTTAAGTCGCTTGCATTAAGTCAACCTTTCAATTGATTGTATTTCGCAATCAAATAGAAAGAAAACTTGGCTTAAAAAATTAAATTCAATCTTCGATGATTATTTTCAAGAATTTTGTAAGCCATTGTTTGGCTTTGTTCGGCGATTTTTTTCGAACAAAAGAAACGAAACGCATCAAGAAAAATGTTCGCAAACACACATCGAATAGGATTATTGCTTTACACTCTCTGTTCATTACAAAACCAACGTTTATCCGTTAGCGATGGATTCGCATAGATAAAACACGCGAGTTTGAAGCTGCTTTACTCCAGCTGTGAAAATCAATTTTCACTTTCGCGTAGCATTTGCAGTTGGCATTCGAACAATGAGCCTTTCTGTGAATAAGCACAATCTTAAAAGAACTGACAGTTCTAAGATAAATAAAACTATAAAACATAGAGTACATTACATGATGTTGAAGAAAAGTTAAATAGCAAAACTTACATATAATTAACTCAGAAAAATCACACTGATTTTCGGAAATGCACTGATTAATTATTTTCTCACTCTCAAGCTAATGAAGCTTCACTGTCCTCAACGCTCTATATAAACATGGAACTCTCGAAAAGTTGAAAAATTTAAAATATAGCAAAATTATCTGAAATTTTCAACGAAGTCATGGAAGAAGGTAGTTAAAGCGACTGATAGGTAATGCGGGAGAAAGTTTTTACTTCTAAGTTTAAAAGATCACAAAGTTATTTTTCGGGGTAAAACTTATACAAATTACAAATAATAAATACGTATAACAATAAATATGCACAGAATAAGTATACAAAAACTCTTATGAAAAAAATTAAAAATAAAAATAGATTGCAAAAAAAAACATCTTTTGGACAAGATTTAGTTAATCTTATGGTGACGATCTATTGAAGCGCAAAAAAAGATCTAAAAAACCTGCACAAGCCAAACTTATTTTTTAAAAATTTGTAAATGAAAAATATTTTTAGCTCTTGAATATTCATAAACGAGGACTTGCTTTTTTAACCATTCATTAATAGTACAGAGTGTATCTTATAAAACACTACGATTTTAAACTTAATTATTTCAACAAAAAATGTAAACAAAATGAAATTTCACAAAAACGTTTTTCAGATATTCCCACTATTAGTGAAAACAAAAATTTTGCGCCAAAATAATACATTCGGACAAAAACCCGCATTTCTTAAAATTGTGTTGAATAAATAACAACTTGTATTTGTGATAAAAAATTTTACAAGTTTGAAAGTTTAGGACCAGTGCGTAAAGAGTTCAAAAATGCTTATGGTGATGAAAATGGTGGAAAAAATTTGAAGAAACCGGCGCGGTGAATAATTTGCCGCACATCCGAAAAAAGACGGTCCTAACTCACGAAAAGGTAAGTAAAAATAAACATAACTTTGAGAGAAGCCCGCCAAAGTCTAAGAAAATGTGCAATCGAGTGAGGTATCAGTAAAACATCAATGCAGAGATCGGCGCGCGAAATTGGAATGAAAACCTACCGGATTGGCGCGGTTCAAACGCTAGAATCTGAAAACCGGCCAAAAGAGTTAATTTTTGTGATCGGTATTTATCATTTCGCAAAAGGGAACCAGATACAGAAATCTTATTCTCAGATAAAGTTTAGTTTAATCTTTGCGGGTACGTGAACTCCAAAATTACCAGACATGGGCTTCGGAAAACTCGCATTTGACAATGGAGGAGCCTTTGCATTCGGCAAAAGTGGGAATATGGTGCGCATTATCTCATAAAAGAGTAATCAGGCCCATATTCTTTACGGAAATAATAACCGCATTGCGATGTAAAGAAATTTTGCGCGAGTATTTGGAAAAATTGCCAATTTTTCACCAATCAAAAATCTTTTTTAACAAGACGGAGCCCTTGCTTACAAATCTCGTGAAATACGAAGGTTTCTTAAACAAACTTTCCGAAATAAATTAATAGGACTAGGTTTTGATATCAATTGGCCACTCCGCAATCCGGATTTAACCCTTCGATTTTTTCTTGTAAAAATTTTTAAAAAATCGAGTGTTTATGAATAATTCCCAGACTCGAAGATTTCCAGAGCGAAAGTGTGAAGAACATAAATGATATTTCTTCAGAAACTCTTGAAAATGTATTCAAAGTCTTTATTGTCGGGTAATTCTCTATAAGGCCGAAAACGGGTCGCATCTCGAGCATCTTTTGTAAAAATGTTCTTGACTGAGAAAAGTTTCATTATTTATAAACAGATAAATAATTTCATTTTGTTTACATTTTTTGTTGAAATAATTAAGTTTAAAATCGTAGTGTTTTATAAGATACACTCTGTAGTATAGTTTCACTTGGATACAAACAAACCGTATCCAAGTCAAACAAACTACTTACATAAAACAAAACAACAAAACAAAACAAAGCAAAACAAAATTAAATTATTAATAAAATAACATGAAAATTTTGTCTTATAAAGACAATATTAAAAACCAACCACTTATGCTTCATTTTTGGGTTGTGTTTCGTTTGTATGCCCTTTGAAGTGATGGATGAAGAATACTTCGCCGACGCTGAAGACCGCAACGAAAAGGATCTGCGCCCAAGAAGAAAAAAGATAAAATTTTCAACGCGGGCAACAAAAGATCACGTCGCTGGTCTCATCAAAGGCCATGGACAACGCGGCTGCGGCTCAAGAGGCGCGCGAGGCTTGTGATGATCTATATTGGATTCATCAAGCATTTTAGTGGTGTTTCATCGTTTTGGTTCGATTTCCTCTCCTTGTTTTTGTCACACCAACTTTGGTCAAATTCACTTGTTTTATCAACTTTGATGCTTTGGTTCGCCACTCATTGATGTCAAAAATGGCGGAAAATGTTACTTTCAATGGTGGTTGTGCGATATAAGGATGTGAAAACCAAATCACTGCGGCCCAGGCCTGCGGCCATGAACTCTGCGTGTCTTCCTAAGGAAGCGAATGGGCCTAATTTAACTGATTTGAATTAAAGATTGAAAGAAGCGGCTGAGTTTGCGATTCACCTGATCTCGAAATGATCACCACTGCACGCGCGAGACCTCACTTATACTTTGTGCAAGTTTACTTTAGACATGATTTATTTCTATTGTTTCTATTTTAAGGCAGAGGTAGCAAGTTAATCATTGATAGCTTGACAAGTTATATTCGTTTTACGATGAATAAATGAATACGAATGAATTGATTATACGATATCCATTGAATATCGCTCATATGCAATCTGAGTAGATAGTTATTTTAAATACAATTTACAGCAATAAAAAGCAGATTAGAGGCATTCGGTTTTCTTTCAATGTAACGCTTTTGCAATAAAAGCAGCAGAAACTTCAAAATTATATGCTTTGCAAGAAAGCTGAGAATCTGTGTAATTAGTTTTCTCATTTGAATCGACTTTGCATATTCCCGTATATCCTCAGATTATAAGCCGTGGCATTAAATCTCGAGTGGATTTCAATTTGCTTGAAAATAAAAAAGCACTTTCCGCCACTGGCCTTTGTCTAATAGAAAATAAAGGTTAGCGAAGGGTGGCAGAACCTCACACTGTATTGCCATGGCATATAATCTGAGGATATAAGGTATGTACGTGTTTATTTAATACTTATAATGATAAATAATGTTTTATATTGTAAACACAAATATAATAAACATACATTTGAAGGAGAAAATTGTTGCCGTTGTTTATATTAACAATTATATTGAATACAATATATATTGCCGCGGAAAAAGCGTACAGGTACCTTGCCGTAGCTTTTTGTGATAAAGAGATGCCAAACAATGTCTATACGCGACACCACAATTTCACACGAGATGCTAGACTCTATAGTTAACTATTCTACTAAAGTTATCGTCCACACTGTATTTTTTAATATTTTCATATTAATACTCATTTAATTATTAAAATAACATCACAAGCATTGAATCTGAAAAGAACTTATGTCGACACTATTTTTTCCAATCCAGCATTGTTTATTAGATATGTTAAGTAGATAATGTAAAATCTGCCGAAATTCTTCATTTTTTGACAAAAATATTCTCGCGCAGAAATGAGCTGAAAGGGGCTGATTGCTCCTGTCGAAGGCCAGAGTAACCATACAAAGGTAGACGACAAATATAAAAGCACACAAAACAGCACAGTGCCAACCACAATGCATCATTTTTAAAGCTCCGCGGATATATTTATGTGTAGTTATCTGTGATAGGGAATTTACTTATGTTGACCATTGAATGGGCGACGTTTACTTCTCGAAAAAATAAAAAACTCTGCGCGACAATATCACAACCTAATTTTAAAAACACCCATCGAACGATTTTTATACTTATTTTTGAAACTTGAAAAAAACAAGCTTTTAACCATATGTTAAGTGCTGAATTTTTAATTATTTACTTTTCAAAGAGGTCAATTTTAAATAAATTAAATAATTTTAAAATTCAAACAGCTTTTTGGTATTTGTGATCATCTAAAGCAGTTCTAGATTTAGATTAGAAGGCAAATATGATATTGCTTGAAAAATTTACAATGTTGTGAGTCAATTAATTTATAAATACAAATTACTGTGATCATTAAATGAAAAAAAATTTTAGAATTGGTACAAGGAAATCTTTTTTAAACAATATTTCATTCTAAAAAATTTAAGTTTAAATACTTAATTAATTGTAAAATAGAATTAATTAAAACTTGACAGTGAGGTAAAACTTTTCTATTCTCAGAAGCTAAAATCTTTATTGCAAATAAGACTAACACAAAATCCATTTGAATGGTACAGAGCTTTTTTAAAAAAGTTTGCAATAGCAAAAATTCAAAAGCAATGTAAAAGATTAATAGTCCTTTTATCCACATTATATTCGTGTGAAGTTTTATTCACATGCGAACTTTATAATTAAGTTTTTGGTGAAAGTTTTGTTTTTAATGTAACTGACGAATAATTTCACTGATTTTGATCAAATTAACTTTTTCTTAAACTTTTTCATGAACTTTATTCTGAAAGCTTGTCGAAATTTCTTTGTTATCAAATTCGAATCTAAGTTAATGCTAGTTCTAAATTTAGTGTTTATTATCAAACTTTTGCAAGAAAAACTCTTTTACCATTCGAGTGAGTTGCCTTTTTAAAATTCAAAAATTTCTTCTTTGTTGTCACTTTCTATGCTAAAAAGTTGTAAAAGTGTAAGATAAAAGCTTCAACTTTAAAATCAAAGTTTTCTTTACAGGAAACATGAGAAAAGAGAATGTAATTTATTTCATTACTACTGTAGAAGACATGAAAAGAAAAGTTTTTCTTAAGCTTACTTTATGTGATTTTAGTTGTATGTATGTCTCGTTTATCAAAAACTTTAGATTCTTTTCGCTAGTCGAAAAGATAAAACCATAAAAATAATTTTTTCCTTTTTTATTGAAAATTTGCAATGAAAATTATTCATTTCACTAATTTGTAATTTAAATCTGGTTAAATGTGTAGCATAATAAATAAATAAACAAAATATTGCTGATTTAAAACTTTTAATCGCTAATGGTAGCACAAATCTTAATTAAATTGTACTGAATCGAAATAAGTTAAAATGAAATGAATTTTTTTCTAAGACGCTAAGTGGTATAGGTCTAAGTTCTAAGCTATGTAGAAACGTGCGCTTGCTTATCATATATAACTAAATAGATAAAAAGAGTAATTTTCTTTTTGAGACTGAAAATATGAAAATAAAAATTAAATAATAAATTAAGCAGCTCTGTATTTGCATTCTTAATTATGAATGACTTTAATCTCTTATGCAGTTTCACATGAAACGATGCAAGTGTTATTGACGTTAATACAGATAATTAAGTATATTTTTATTAATTCAATTTAATATATTAATTATTTGAAAGTTTATCTTTAAATTATATCACTCGCTTATCTTGAAAATATATCTTCTCAAAATAAAAGTTTCGAATTCAATCGTCTATTTATTTCGCTTTGAATCAAACCTTGTGAAAATAGACTTCATACAAAGGTATTTGTTGAAAATCAATCACTCTCGGAGCATGAACTAGGGCCATACTTACAAATTTAAATAAACATTTTTTATTTATTTTTCAAATAGATTATTATATATAAAAACGAGTAAAATTCGTGAGCCTAAACCCAAAGGACTCAGGCTAACAAATCCTTTGTGTTTAATCAATGTCAACTATTTATTGTTTTAAAAGAAATTCTAAAATATAAAAATGATCTTTTATTCAAAACAATTGGATTAAATTATGCTTTACACTTCTATTATATTTAATTTTCTTAAATTTGCATCTTTTTGTATTAAAATTGAAAACAGGCTTTTTATCTGGCAAATGTTTACGTTGTCAAAATTTTTCTTCTGCAGATTTTTTTTTCAATTGAAAACACAAAACCAACCAATTTATAAAAAAACTAGCAAAATTAAGGGTAGCTGCATTTTTAATCACTCATTGCGAATCAATTTGTTATTTGAAAAGTCACCAAAAATTTATGAACTCCATTAAGCTAACTTTTATCGCTTATGATTATAGTGTAAAAGTAATAGAAATAAAATAAATTGGCAAAAAGTAATTTTCCTTATGTAATCTGAACAAAATATGTATTTCGTGATAATCATTATGTAGCAATGTGTTTTTCCATCATTCAAAAATATTCAGAGAATCAGTGAGTATGCATTAAGATGTCAAACGAAATTACATTCGTTTTATTATAACAAATTATTCATTAAAATGTTACAATGTTTGTAACATAAAGGAAACAAAAGATAACAAATAAATTTTCTTTTGATTCTATTTGGTTTCATTCTTTAATTTTGATTTCAATGTTTCCTTTTTCATTATTCATTTCGCCTAAATCACTTAAAACACATTATTCACCAAGAAAATAAGAAAAATAATATTAAAATTTCTATTTAAATATTTAAAAAGTAAGAAAATGTGTATTCTCTTTCCATTTTTTAATACTTAAACTGTACTTAAAACAATTGTAAAATCGACTTAGCAACGAGACAAACATGAAAAGCATAGAATTATAAACGCTTAAAAGCTTTTTTGTTTATTTTTTATATTTTTCTCAATATATTCTTTAATAAATGTTATTAAACAGAAAAATACATGCAAATTCTTTTAACTGAAAACTTAAATTTCCTTGAATTCCTTGTATAAATTAGAAAATAATTTAAACATGTTATCCATTGATTGAAACAATAATTATCAAATAAATAAAATTGAACATCAGTTGTAAATAAATTTGAAATAATAAATTATATCTGTTTGAATAGAAACAGTTTCTGAGGATTAATGCGAAATTTAAGTTAAAATTTTTAGGATTTTCATGTTATTTCTTTTCTTTTGGAGAAATGAGGAGAATGTTTGTCTGTTAAAAATGCTTTAAAGTGTTTCAGTACTGAAACTTTTTTTATCACTGAAAGCAAACGATTTACAATCATTTTATGAACAAAAATAAACAAAATTCAAGATTTGTGTGTAAATGTGTTGAACAATTTTTATGTTGTTAAAGAAAGAAAAATGAATTGCTTCAAACGTCAAATCTACAACTGTTATAAAATTTTTTTGTGATTACTTTTTATTGATAAATGCTTATTTTTATTAATTTGTGAAAGCAAAATGAACGGTTTTTTATTGATCGAATTTTGAGGAGAAAAATCATTTTAACTGAATACCCTTAACACAATGAAAATAACAATTGAAATGAAATTTTCAAATTCTAGAATTATCATGCGCAAATTTTTAACCGTAAAAAAACTTCAATATAATCGAAATAATTCTCTCTTGTTTAGAAATAAGATGTCATAAGAATTATCAGAAAAGATAAAAAGGGCAATCTGAATTCAAAATTTTTGAATTAATGAACTTAAAAAAGTTAACTTTGTATTGAATTAAATATTTAAATTATAAAAAAAGTTTTAATGAGTGAAAAATCTTTGTTTAAAGTGAATTTTCTTATTATTAAACCAGACAAAGTCAGCGAAAATTTATGAATTCCATTAAGCTTTCTTTTTATGGCTTATGATTATACAGTGAAAGCGAAAGAAATGATCTGCAGCAAGTAATTTTCGTTCTACAATCTGAAGAAACTATCTTCTGCTTGAATTCACGTTACGTCGCAGCGTGTATTTCCGTTATCATTCAAACATTAAATATAATATCAACTTCACCATCAAAATAAGTCTCAAACTGTCAAATTTGAGTTTCATAACGAACCATATCACATTCTAAATAAATGTTATCTTTTAGTGAAACAGTCAATATACAAAATTACAAATTGTTTCATTTTTATGGTTACTTTACTTTGATTTTAATTTCATTCATTTAAATTTCCTCTCATTAAAAATGTTAAAATAGTCGTTTTCAAGTAATTATTCAAGCTCATTATGCTATGCTTGTTTTATTTCTTTCATAATAATTAGTTTGTTGCTGCACTTTTGCAATTTTACGAACAAAAATATCGATTTTTGTGAGAAAGTCTATAAGACTTTGTTTTTATAATGAAAATAATTTCTCTTAAAGTTATTAAATTGAAAAGATTACAATCTTAATTCATTATTTCAGAAAATAAATCTGCTTCAAAATAAGCAAAGCCACTTAATCTTTGATGCAAAAATATAATAAAAGCAAAGAAGCAAAAATACGCAGCAAAGTGAAACGTGCTTTTAAGCGCTTTCATTTTCCTATTTACTTTTTTGAGTTTTTCAATGCATAAAGTATGATATTTAAAGGCATGAAAATTTTTCCTCGTGAGCGAAATTAATGAAAGTTTTTGGATTCAGCTTTTCAAACCGTTAATGCATTTCTGCAAAATGACTTTTTATTGCATTTCACTTTTTTGTTTAGATCGTTAGAAACGAAAATATTCGTCAAAGCCACATCGCCGCTTTTTGTTTTTGATTTTCTCAGTAATGGAAAAATTAAAAGTTTTTCAAGTTTTCTTTTGATTCTAGTCAAATCTTATTACTTTAATTATTTTTTTTCAATAAATACACCTTTCATATTTTTGCCTTATTTTAAATTTATAAAATAAGTAATTTCCATTAAGGCAAAGTTTTTTGCTTAACAAGCAAAGATTAAGTTGAGGAGACCAATCTCTCCTTCTTCAGAACTAAGGAAAGTGATTCACTTGAACTTAGTGACCCTCGTTTTGCACTTGATTTCTCAAAAATTATCCAATCTGCCAGAAAATTGTAACTTTTAAAAATTGGTTTTCATCAGAACTTTTTGTAAAAATAGTCAGATTTATTACAAAACCGTTAGAAAATGTTGTTAAGAGTAATTATTTCATATAATTTAAACTCAAAAAAGTCATAAAAAGATAGTTGAAGCGCGAAAAAACAATTTTTAAAAATTTTTCCAAAAATTTTGTCATTTAAAGATAAATTGATTAGATTTTAGAAAAATAATTATTTTGTTCATGATTTAAACTTAAATTTTGGCCTTAATGCTCTATTAGAACTGACAACAATTGCTCTATTAGAAATGACATTAATTGTCATTTTGAAAATTCTGCTTACCAAGAACGATCAAATGTCTGGTATGCTTTATCAAGCTGAAGCATTGTTGGGCGAGTATTTTTATATCAAAATATTACATGAAAAGCTTATAGCAGATCTTTGGACGATTTTTTTTCTAGTTTGACACAAAATATTGCATCGATATTTCTTGGTTCGGACAAGATAGGGCACGGTTCTATCGCATTTTAACATTTTTTTGATAGAGGCTTATGAACAGAATCAAAATTATTGCTTTCGATCCAATCAGATTAACCATAGAAGGTATTGATTGGCCCTTATACACTTGACATTAACACTTAAATTTTGGGAAAGTATTAAAGTTAAGTTGTACAAAAATAAGATAAAGAGATTCTAAACCTTAACTGACTCAGTAAAATATGAAATTGAACAATTTCGACTGAAAAATTAATCTTTGTTTTATGAATTTTATTTAAAGTTATAAAACTTAATTGTACGTGGTGAGTCATTAATTGAAGATGTTGTCTGCTAAGTGTTATCAATATGTGTATATAATTTAAAGTTATAACAAAAGATATCATTGTTATTCTATTATCCTATATTGTAGGATTTATCCTATTCATTGTAGTTCACGAGAAATTAAATGAATAGCGTGTTGCGCTTATTCTGGAAGATATTTCGATTCTAATAAAAAATAAAGCGCTTCGGTTCATAATTATAGCAGTTTTTAAGATACAAAATATAATCATATTGCCTAAATTAAAGTCTTTCATATTTTTCAAACGAAATTATTTCATTTTATCTTAATAAAACATATTTTATAAAGTTAAATTACTACTAGTGATATCTTTTGTAATTATTTCCTCAAAAAATTACTTGCAAATCATTTTTTATTCACAATTTGTATGTAAAACTCTTAACAAAACTTGATTAAAATTGCAGAAAAACATTTGCACATTTTCTTTTGTTTTAAACATAAACTAAACATAATCTTCACTATTCTTTGTTGTTCACTCAAACTCATTATTGTGAAGTAAATGAGTTTTTTCAACATTTGACAAATGAAGTTACTTTGATATGCAAATTTCTGATGCTTTCTGTTTTTACAAACATTGTTTGAACAGTTTAAGAATGTTACAAAAAGAATAGAAAGAAAAAACTCATTTGTATAGTGTATGCAAATTACGAAAATTGCTTTATTTAACAAATTGGATTAAATAACAAGAAAGAGAAAAAATAATAAGAGTTAAGTAAAATTTAATGAACTGAAAAAAACGTGATATAGAACAGATTTCGACGTCCGATTATTTGTTTAACGATTTTTTGACTTTAAATCCAGTAACTTAATTTTTTTTTTCTATTCAAGCAACTTAAAAAAACATTTTCAGCTATCTCTCTTTAAAAAAAAAAAATAAGCAAAGGGACAAAATTAAAACATTTCATGTGTATGAATTATGCGCATTTTATTGAATTTAAAATGACTTAAGGGAAATTTTCTTTTTATTTGATAATAATTTTATTTCATTTTTCTAAGCAACAAAATCAGACGCAATAATTTCACTTAACACTTTGACCGCATTATAACATTGATAGAATATGTTTAGGTATTTGATTTATTCAAAACGATTGTCGAATAATGCCAAACATTTTTCTTGTTACTTTGAACTATTTTAAATTTAGTTAGAAAACCTCATTTCTAGATAAAAATTTATCAAATAAATGGTCGAACTATAGGAAACAAGTCATCTTCGAAATTGATCAAAAAGTACCTTACCAGAGGCAATCCGATGCGTAGAGTACATTTTTGAATCAATTCTTATCAATGTTTATTACGCTAAAAATGAACCATTTTCGAGATAGAGGCCAAAGTTCTAAAAATTCATATTTTCATTTTTTGGTCTAATATTATGATTAACTTATCACACAAGTTTTTTTTCGATTTTTCTTCAGTTAACGACAAAAAATACAAAGACAAGTCAATATGAAGAACGCTAACTTACAAGAAAAGTTAGAACTTGTTTTCCTGTTAAAACTGATGAAAGAAACTTATTTTAGTAAAAATCATATAAGAAATTTACGTAAAATACAGGTTAACACTCAATATAAAAATATAAATCGTATCAAAATAATATAATATTGCAAAAAAATTTTTAAAAGTTAAAAGGTTCCTAGGAAGAGGTAAATTTACAAATAAAATCTTTTTTCGAAAGATAAAAGTGTCGAAAATGAACCATTCTTAAGATAAAGTGCGAATTTCTAAAATTTAAAAATTGCCAATTTTTTCTATATACTTAATGTTAAAGATAAAAGCGGAAAAAATTCCTTCAAGTACAAAACATGCACATATAAAAGAGCATTTAATTCTTAATGCACTCATGAAGCTCTATCTAAATACTAAACATGATTGAAATCGGAATCTGACCAAAAAATTTAGTTAGTTTTCTTGTTCTGATGTATTCGAACAGAGAGAAACCGCGTTAGGTTTTTATTAGTTTCATTCTTTCTAATCGTCTCTGCTTAAGTCATTTTATTTTATTAATTTTTTGAACATTGATGCAAAAAACTCGAAGCGTTATAACTTTAATTTTAAGCATTGAGCAAAAATTCACAGTTTTAAAATTTAGAAATTCGCGTTATATCTTAAGAACAATTCTTTTCCGATATTTAAACCCTAGAAAATAGATTTTATGGGTTGATTAACTTCTATTTAAGTATTTTTGAATGTTAAAAATATTTTTTAACGAGAACAGACTAAAAAAACGCAAATATGAATTTTTAGACCTTTGGTTTATATCTCGAGAATGTTTTATTTTCGACACCTTAAACCTTTAAAAATGAGTTCTACACATCGAATTTTCTCCTGAAAGGCACTTTTGATCAATTCTGAAAACGATCCGTTTCCTAAATTTCGACCAAATAAATTGTTTCAATTGAGCTTTTTATGTTCAATAATTTCTAAAAAATTAATTTTTATTATGCAAAATAAAGGCAATATACAGAATATTAGTGTTAAAAGGCAACAAGAAACTGAATTTTTAATAATAAAATAGAAATTGTTGATGATTAAACTCAATAACTTTAAGTTGCAATAACTTTCATAGTAACTAAAAAAGATGAAAATCTATTTTTAAACTTAAAATTAATGATGAGCGAGGATGAAAAATGAGAAAAAAATGTAATCAATGATAATAAATAAAAAATGTAGAAAAATCTAATTTCTACTCACTAATTACTTGCAAAACTCATTTATTTTGTTTTAGTTTTAGAACCTTTAATTAATTGAAAAATGTTTGTTATGAATTAGCGCTTTGAAATGAAAGCAGAGGAAAAGTGTTCACATTTACGAAACATCGATATTTTGCACAAAAGAAGAGAAATAATGAGCAAAAAAGTTTTAGATTTTAATATTTCTTACATTTACGATAATCGATTTACGATTAAAAATTTTAATGCAGCGGTATTCATGTACCTTGTCCAAAAATGTAGCCGATCAACCGAGATTATGGTGCACGAACGGAATACACGATATTCACTTGACTACTTGCATAAAACCAATTACTTTATTTACAGATCAAACAACATTACAAACAAACTGTTAGCGACTACATACGAGCATCAGTAAGAGTGGAAGAGTCTCGCTACAAATGCTTTACAACAGTAAATACTTTCAGCTAGTGTAGTTAGCAAATGAATTTTAACTCGTATTTAGCTATTGCATTGATAAATGCTATCATTTTGCAATATGTAAACGTTTTTGTGCAAGTCGTGCCAGTAACCAAATTTTCCATTTCAGATACGATGAAAAAGATTGTCAAAAACTAATTTATTCTTATGCGTTTAGATAAGTTTTTTCTTAAATAATTTATATTTTATGCGTGCAATAAACGTAATGAAACAAAACTGTCTGAAAACAAACTCTTTCAACGATTGCTACAAATTTTTGCTTTTCAAAAATTTGAAACCAGCTGGAAACTTTTTTGAAACTCAAAAAATTCTTATTTTAAAAGCGAATGATATCAAACTCATATGATCATGATGCATAATGTAATTAATGATGCTTTTATCTGCGCTTATCATAGCGTGATAAGCATTTTCTCTGTGACAATTTACATTTGAGTTTTATTACTTTATGAATGTTTCAAAGTCAGACGATAACAGTGATTTCAAAATAAAAATTTTAAGAAAATTTTACACTTCTGTTTCGCTGAACAGTTTGAGAAATTTTTTTTTAATACACAAAGCTAAATTACGGATTTAAAATTCAATCTTGAAGTACGTAGAAAACTTTTTTGCAAAGAAAAAGAAATTTGTCTAATTTAATGGTTAAGCTTGAAATTAATTTCAAGGCATAAATTTTTTATGCAAAGAAAAGATGATTAAAATTTTATTTTTTAAATTCTATTTTGCACACTTTTTGATTAAAATTGAAATAGCAAAAAGAAAAAATAAGTAAAAATAATCTCACTGACGAAGTTAACTTGAGTGACTTAAATGAAATTAAGTTAAAGCGATAAATTTATAATTCAATAAATCAAATAATTTTTCGCTTAAAACTTGTTTTATTTGTTACACTAGATTAGTGATGTTAAAAAAATGTAAAAATTCAAAAGAAAGCAATAATATTACTAGGACATACAAAATATATTCAATTAATTAAACAGGAGTTGAGCGGTAATTTTGAGCAATTTTCTCTTCCTTAACCTAAGAAAATTATTAATTACACTCTGAAACATTTTTGTCTCTTCATAATTACTGTCGCTGTTTGCGTGAACGACGAGCTCGATGAGGATGGTTCATTCATCTGAAATGGGTCGGTTAAATTCAGGAAACCATTTGGAATCGTGATCACCTTATCACCTATAATCGGACCATTTAGAAACTTTTTTGCGTCCAAACCTAAGATTTTTAAGATAAAATAAAGAGATTATAAGCAAGTTAAATTGTAAAAAATATTTCATAAAAATGGAATCTGTTCTAATGAAAACAGTTGAAATTCGACGATGAAAGTTTTTTCTGATCTGGTGTTAATTGAATGTAAAGCTATTACTTCTATTGCTATGGTTGTTTGGTTAATTTATTTTGTCTGGATTCACTCATTCGTTGCGAAAAAAAACATTAGCAGAGCAAACGAGAAACAATTGGGAGTGGAATAATCATTTATTTTACTTACCAGGAATGTCTACGCTTAACGGAATTATATCAGGCGTTTTAACCTCGGAACGATTGCTGTTTGATAAATCATCGCTGCAACAAAATAAATAAATGCGAAAATTGAATAAAATATTTTGTTTGCTTCCTTTTCTCTAATTCAAACACACAATCAAGCGAAATCGAGATGCAAAATGAATGAGATTTACTCACATTTTTTTCCTTTCAGAAGTATTGCGTTGAATTCCGTACTCATTTCGTTTAATCTGCAGCCGTCTTTTTCGACGCGAACTTCGCGAGTGATATGTTATTTTGCAAATTATTACCACAAGCAACGTCAAAATAAAAGTTGAGGTTACAAGAATCATTGTGAACGCGCTGAAAAATGGATGAATCGACGTCGATTTGTTTTTGTCTGGAGAAGAAATGTTCAAACGCGATAAAAAAATCTTTTTTATTGTTTCTTTGAAAGATGAAGTTTTGGAAGTTACTTTCCTTTGACGCTTTTTATTAGTTATTTGCATTTCAAAAGCTCGAGTTTTTATGCAGTCTTTTCGGAACCTGACTCTAATTAAATATTCCGAGTTCGGCGTGTTCAGCGATTTTGTTAGCGAAAAATTTCACATTTTTAAATTTTATATTAAAGTGTTTTCGTTTTTAAATTCTTTTAAAATATTCATGAGCTTATAAAGAATGACACTTATTGAGGAAAAAAACATTTCGCATGTTAACAAATGATTTTATTTTATTTACTGCGTAGAGTTTTCGATAAATTATCGAACGAAAAATGTTTAGAATTCGAAACATGCGAAAGTAAATTAAGTAATGCGCATTACTTTGCTGCTTTTTGCCATTTAAATGACAAAAAAGCGCATTTTCCAAAAGCAAATTCTTCGCATAAATATTTGTTATAAAGGAATAAACATTCAGAATGTGTGCGTAAATGTATGAAAAAGTATATCAACGTTCAGCGAAAAAAGCTTGCAATCATTTGGGAGTCTTTATACGGAGAAAAGATTGAGGTGACCATAAAAAGCTCAAGTGAACACTAAGGTTGGTATTAATTGCGCTCCGAAAATGAGCAAAAGCTAGTGCGTGAAAAAAGTTTATTACATTTTTTGAATAAATGTTTTATGGCTATTAAAATGCTTATTGCTAGAAATATAATCACCAGTTAGATTCAATTATTGATTCCGTTCATTAATTTGAAATTTTTGAAACTTGCGCTGATAGAAGCAAAATTTGTAAAAAATAAAAAATTTAAATCCATTTGTGGTTGTA
>NCKU01002844.1:0-17294 GCA_003675995.1 Dinothrombium tinctorium | reverse complement strand
TTTTTTTATTGCATAAAAGTGCTTAGTCTAATAATAACTTTTAAAATTTATAATTGAAATCGTTCTTCATATGTGTTCATATATAATATTCATCAAAATTTAAAGTGATTTTGTAATAAATAAATTGTTGAAATGACATAAAAATTATTTTAAAAAATGCATCATTTTAATTGCTTTCCAAAAAAGGTTTAAAAGCAACTTTAGAAGCGAACAAAAATTTTGCCGCAAAATTAATTCTTAATCTTTAATTTGAATAAATATTTACATTATTTAACGAATTAAATGAATCAATTAGGGATTGTTCATTCATATTGAATATATTACTATAGAAAGAAAAAAGTTTCGTACAATGAAAAGCGTTTTACTTCATATCAAAGAAATGCCTTATTTTAATTTATAATATTTTTTAAAAATTGGTTCATAACAGTGTTTTAATTTGTGGTGTGCACCACTGCCATGTTGCTAGCGATATCTTTGACAGTCAATCGTACGAAGATTTCTTCAGACTTTGGAACTTTGCAACGCAGCAATGTGTGACCAAATCGGCTATCTCCAATTTGATCTCCAGACTTGTGCATAAATAACGTGTGTTCAATGTGCATTTCTCTTTTTGGCCGACATTCGTACGTTCGCAATTCTATTGCTCGTCCCAGCAACAACTAGCCGACACAATCAATTGCCCACTTCTCCGTATCGTATACCGGACCTCCGTTTTCACATTACGTTACCTACTCCGCTTAACTAAAATGTATTATTGTGCATATTTTCTCGTGTTAAGATTCATTTTGTATTCGTGTTTTGTTAACAATAAAGTGTTCGTATAAACCCAAAATCTGTTGTGCATTCTGCGAACCTAAATTCTTGTGACGGTAATATTGCCTTTACAAATTTATTCATTTTTGTGATAATGCCAAAGTGCTAAGTGACAAAAATGACATATGAAGAAAATCAAAATTATTGAATTATATGCGAAAAATGAATCAATAATTAATTATATTTCGCATGGTGTCTTAAGTTATATAACTCTAAGAAAATTTTTAAAAAGGTAGCAACCAAAGCGAACAATCAACAACAGACAAAGGAATTTAAAAATGTAAGTGACCAAAAAACTTTGCTCTAATATAAAAAGCGCTCTGATAAAAATGTTTTAATTGAGTTCACATGTTTTGATATAATTAATTTTATTAAATTTTTAATTTAAATAATTATTTTCGAAATAAATAAAAATGATTCATGTTTTGTGATTTGTAGTGAAGTATGCTTTTCGCTGCAAGAAACTTTTTGTGCTCGCTAGTGCAGTAAATAAAATTAGCATTCAAAGCGCGCACTCAATTAAAGCAGATATTGATTTCATTGGCAATAGTCGCATAGAAAATAAAAGTTGCTATTGTATTAATACTCGAAGTATACCCACATATAGCAGAACCTGACATTTTAGTGCCATAGCAAATCATCAGAAGATACGGTTGCTTATGAAAATTTATCCAATTTTTATTGGGTTTGTTTAAAATTTAAGTATTTCTTAAAAATAATTATTTTGAGTTCCAAATTGTGCTGTTTTTGCCAAATAACTGATATTTTTTTTGAAATAAAATTTTTCAATTGTCATTAATATTTATCTCTGTAAAAGAACTTTCAGTATACTTGGCATTCCCATTAGAAAAGTTTTTTCACTTTTAGATTCAGAATTCTTTCACTGTGGAGCTTGCTTGTTTGATAGTTGCAAAAAGATTCTTTCATTTGCACTCATTGATGTTTGAATTTATTAAAATTTGAGCATAAAAGTATATCGACTAAGAATTTTAAAAAATCAGAATTTTAATCACAGAAACAACAAATTAATATGCAATACAATGAAAACAATGTTTTTTGATAATAATTATTAGTACCTTTTGCAAAAGTAATTAAAATTTTAAAAGTGGAATCACTGTTTTGTTTCTACGCAACTTTTGTAATTGTAAAATGGATTGCACAGCTTCGAATAAATTAGTTGGCTATGTGTGTCATTCAAAAATGCAACTTTTCAGCTTATTTTTCTTAATAAGATGATCATCAATTTGTTTCAAGCTTTATATAAATTCAAGTAAATAGATAAATCAATAATGAATTCATTAAATTTTTTGTTCTGTATCGATAATAAAACAATGCCAATAATACAAAAATATTGTGAAACTATTTCAGCTTTAATTGAGCTGTAGAACTCGAAAGCATCTATTTTAAAGTGCTGTCCATGTCTTTTCTGATTGAAAAAGTGATTAGTGTTGTGCGCATAAGAATGCGATTGCGATTGTTTCGCGACTGCAATCACCAAACAACCGCATTCACAAATCGCATTCGTTTTATAATAATGAACGAATGCAGTCGCGAAATTTATTCGCTTGAATTCTAGGATATCAAAGAAAAGAAGATTAACTTCATGGGTATAAAATCATTTTACGATTAATAAGATGATCTATGCTAAATATAATATTTATGAAGTAAACAAAAATATTTCGATCAAAAAAGTAATTTAAATGAGTAGTTGAATTTCATAATGAAATCATTAATATTTTGTGCAATGAAGGTTTAAATGAGAAACCCGGTAAAAGGTTTAAACGTAGCTATTATTTGTACTAATTTTCAAACATCAAAAATCGCTTCAAAAGTAATAAATAATAATAATTATAGCAGCTACAACGATTTTAGATTTCAGGTTTAAAAAATACATTTCACAAGTAACCAATCACCTAAATAAGCAATTAAAATGCTTTTAAATTAAATGAATAATACTTGTTCTAGAGACGTAGAAAGCTCAAAACAGCAAATCGAGGTATCAGATTACCCATACAAATAAAAACACTTTAAGAAAATTCATGAAATTTGCTCTCAAAAGTCGTTTGGAAATAAATGCTGTAATTAAGGGACAAATTAATTCATTTTTTAATTTACCTAATTTAAAAAAAACGAAAATATATTAAAATTTTGGTCAAAATTATTACCACTATTCTGAAAAGGCTATGAAATATTGTTGTCTCATTGCTTCATCTGTACCATCAGAAAAGGTATTTTCGAAAAGTGGGAGGATTGTTACGGCAAACAGAAACCGATTAGATTTTAACAGAGAAGAACAATTGATATTTTTAGCAAGCCTTTCTGAAAATAACTTTAATTTCTTTGAAAAATGGATCTTGAATGTGATCTTTAATGTTTTCGATATTAATTTTCAAAGAATTAAGTTATAAAAAATTTAAAAAGTTTTGATTATTTTCTTTTGTATATTTTTATTTACAAAATTGATTAATTGTAATTGAAATCGCAATCGCATTCATTTGCACATCACTATTTCTGAATTCAAATGTTCTTAAAGTGTTTACAAGTAAAACTTTCACAAATTTTTATTTTTAATTATCACTTTGTGAATGAAATTAATTTCAATAGGTTTTCTTAAAATTTTACTGGCCACTGTTTATAAAATAAATGATAAAATTAAAAGTCTCTGATCAAAAACAACTTCATTTCATAAACAATTTTCTAAATTCTTGATTATTCGATTTTAAAATTAATAGCTCAAAAATGTAAAACAATTCAAACACATTAATTTCCATTTAAATTTTCTCTAATTTCAAATGATGAAAATTATACCTTATGCTATAGATTGATTCGCGTAGCTTTTTTCAGCGAATCGAGTTCACATTCGCAGGTTTATGGATTTTATAGAAGCAATTTTTTCACTCGAAAGTTTTCTCATAAAATCAACTTTAAAAAATATGTTTACGCAGATTTTGCTTTAGGCAAAAAATATTTTAGACCCTTTTTAGTGCTTTAAGGAATGTATCAACTTCTTTGCTGCCTTATTGCAACAAAACAAAACAATTTTAATAGAAAATACAATGAATATTGCTAAAATAATGCATTTTTAACAGAAAATCAACGTGGAAAGAACAAAATTAGTAGTGATTAACATTTGTTAAATTCGAAAACTCAAACTTTTTATATGACATTTTGATTTGTTTAAAAAACTTAAATCTAATTATCATTAAATGTTTATTTAAAAATAAATTCGAGATTCTTTTATTAGAAGAAGTAAATAAAAATATTAAGAATCAAACGAAATTAAGGAACTTTGTGAATATTTTACTCGTTAACCTTTCATATCAAAACAATGATTTTAGAATTTTTTCTACCGAAGTCCTTAAATCTTTTGAAGCCACTAACATAAATGTGAACCAGTGCTTTAAAACAGAAAGAGATTTCATTTTTACAGTTCGTCTTTGTTTTCAATGAGTGTCTGCAGCAATTCAACCACTAATCTCATTGCATGAACGGCGCTCTGTTTGATGAACCTTGAGCTTCGCTTTTCTCTTGGAGTTGTTGAAACAGTTAAACTGTCTTCTTTTTCATCTTCTTTCTCACCTTCTTTCGAACTTTCTTTCGGACTTTCTCTTACAGATTCTATATCAAAAAGGAAGTTAAAACATTTAATTAAGTGAAAATAAAAAGATGAAATTTGAGCTAAAATCTTGATTTTTAAAAACTTCTTTAACTACATGAATCTTGCTTTTCTTATTCATTAATCTTTGCACTTTGATACAATCATACAAAATAATCAATTGCTTAAACCTTTTCTTTTTAATCTTTCTAACCTTTGATTTTCTCTTCGGTTTTGTTGACAATAACAATTTCTTGACGGCTTCCAAACTTATTGGTGGAGAAACACGAATATTTTCCAAAATCGCTTTCTTTCATATTCTTAATAATTAATATCAATTTGATTGATACAGAACTGACGAATTCTGTTTGAATTATATGTGTTTGCGAAGGAGTGATTAGCTTTTCCGCGTTTAAGACCCATCCATAATCTGGTTCAGGATTTGCTTCAATCAAACAAGACAATTTCACATCACTTCCTATTGTTGCATTTATGATTTTATTGGCGACGGTCGCTTTCGGTTTTCCTGTATAAAAACTCATCATAATGAAAAGACGAAAAAACAAATTTGAAATGAAAAATGAATTCAACCAGAATAGTGAATTGACTTATTTGAATTCAGTAAACATTCACTTTGATAATATTTGAAAATTTTCTTACCCACCACTTGAAGAACAACACTATCTCTCGCTACGCTAGTTTCATTCTTAAGACTTTTGGCTGATGCCACACAAGTGTAAAGACCTGAATCCGAGAATTTAACCTGATCAAACTGAATTACTTTATAATAAATGTCATCTATGTGAATTGAATTGTAAATTTTAAATGTGGACAATTTATTTTCCCACCATTCTTCACAGTTTCATTGATATACTGCGTAATAGGTTCGCCATCTTCACGCGTCCAAGTAATTTCTGGTTTCGGAAAACCAGTAACTTCGCAGATCAGTGAAGTTGGCAGACCTTCGGAAACAGTCAAATCCTCGTTTATAAAGATTATTCTTGGAGGGGCTAAATAAATTAACAATTAATTTTCATTATATAAACAACAAATACCAATCACGCGAAGAAAGCTGCTTTGGCTCATCACGGGTTTCGTGTTCACTTCGCAGCTGTATTCACCGGCATCTTGAGCTTCGATATTTGATTTATGCAAGTAGAAGTATGTATTATTGTAATTGCTGACCAACAATCTGCCTTTTGAGTAAACAACCGTACCATTTTTGACCAAAAGAAGTCCATCATCTTTTTTGTACCACGCAACCTATGAAACTTTTCAGTGCAAGTGTCAGTATTCACCTTATTCTTACTTGATATCTGCCGATATCTTTCACTACGCATCTGAATGTTACACTTTGTCCTTCTACTCGCGTTATATTTTGCCCTCGTTTACCAAAGCGTGGCTTTCTTACTTCAGAGTGAGCCGAATCTAAAATTGAAATGAAAAATTCAATTAGAAGTAAAGCAACTCGCTAGCAAAATTCTCGCGAAAAATTACTTCGCCCTTGGTTAGAAAACTTTATTTCAAAAATTAATCATTTTTATAAAATTAATTACGATGATGTTTATAGATAAAAAGTTTAATGAGTTTTTTACAAATTATTCTCTGAGAAATGAATTTAAATTGCATGAAATTACTTACAAAAGAATGTGAAGAGCGCAAAAATTTGCAACATTAAAAGTGAATAGTTGAGCTTCATTTTTGAACGTAAACGCAAAAACGAAAGCGAAAATATTTCGTTCAATAATTAACGAGAAAATAAATCAATGGCGGAATTTGTGTTCAATTTATACTCTGTTAGTAGTTTAAGTAAAAACAACCCTTTCGCGAACCTCAATTGTTTTTAGTTCTTGCTTTCAAAAACAAGAAATCAATCAGCTTATCGTTGTTAAACCCGCTTCCTCAAATTAATGAAAACTTGCAAATATCCAATGTTAAATATTACGTTGTGTCCTTCTTTGGTGTACTGAGAAACTACCAATGACAAATATTCGTTATACTACTTCCAGGCTTAAAGAGCGACATTCTTGAATAAACTTTATAATTGATTTCGAATTTGTCCAGAAAATTAATATTGAAATGTTCGCCATGATTGAAGGAAATGATTTCTGTTTGTTTAGCTAAAAGGCAAATAAATTTTACATAAGTTGTTTCGGTGCTCGCAATTAAGCAATGACTCTCTGTAGGCGCAGCTGTGTCCATGGATGCATTCATTTGCACGAGAGACTAGGGCAAACTCAATTGGCATTGCCATTGTCCATTGCAAAAAGTTCATTTATCCTACGATACACACAGATTGATCCGCAGTCCACGTGACCTTATTTCTTAGAATTACTATTACGAATTGGCGACAATCTTCTTTATGCGTAAACACATCGTTTTCTTCGATCGATTTTACGCAAGCAGAAAGAGAGAAAAGGAGAGTTGAGAGAGAATGGCGTTGTTTCCAAACATTTTGGCCCGATAATCCAAGAAAGGAAGTGAATACCGTTTGTGTTTAAGTTTTTTATCATGCTTCTCAGCAGCTTCCCTTTCTAAAGCGTCTCAAGAAGCAGTGAGCAAATTAAGCCGCTTACAGCTATTAAAATTAGGGAGGTGTAATCAAATTTTCGCTTACAAACAGTAAGCAGCGATTAAAAGAGTTGCTTTTCAAACGCTTTCGCCTTTCGATGAATGCCAAATTGAATTGAAAAATCAATAAAAGTTAACTGTGAACAAGGATTGATGTGTTGTTAAGGTTAGACGCAATTGAATTTATCGTTTATTGAAAGTTAAGCAGCATAAGTTAAAGAGGAAACATGACAAAAAATACATGCTTCACATTGTCATTGTGAATGTAGAATGCGTTTTCGCAGTGTATCAATTGGCTGCGAGCACAAGCTCAGCGTTTCGCAGGCCAGACGCATTTCTGTCTCACTTTCGATGCGAAAAGAGAAATGAAGAATGAAAAGCAATGCACTGCAAATGCAATGAGAGCGATGGTTTAAAAACTTAAACAATTGACATTTGAGAGCGAAAAGAACGCGAAGTGTCAGAGTAAATGACGAGCAGAAAAATGTTTTCGCGACGCTACTTGTGACAAGAGAATCACTAAAAGTGATCGCGATATTACAATTTTGACATTGTTTTAAAGCACTCAAATAAATAAAGTTTGCAGAAGCGACTTCGGCTGTTTTACGCTTTTAATCTCACTCTCATTCGTGCGAGTGATTGATCTGCTTTCCGCCTGCAAATCACTTTTAAGTCCGCTACATTTTAATAGCATAAAAGCGAATAAAATTGAAAAAAAATCGATTTGAAAAGGAGCGAATTAAGGCGAGAGAAATTTCCGCGCGTTGACAAACATTTCCAAGAATCGCTTTTTGAAAACACAACAATTGGCTTTTGAATTTATTGCTCGTGAATTTTGGCGAAAGAAAAGTTTTTGTGCGATGAAAAAGAATGGCAACGATTTCTTTCAATTGCGAAACGTTAAAAAGGAAATTTAAAATGAGAAACGCTCATTCATAAATCAATATTGCTTCTCTATTGTAGTCAATCATTATTATAATGCAATAAACAATTGCGAGTCTACATTTATTTTAAACACTTTTCGCTTTCGCTGCGTTCAAACTTTTTTGCGACTTGAAATTGAGCGAGCGAAACGACTGCCGACGTTCAAGAAGCTGGCCTAAAAGCTGCAAAAATGAGCATTCGGTCATTTTGTCCACTCATTCACTTTGCTTTCTTAATATCTCGCATTGTTCTCGTCTTTCTTTTACTTCATCTCGAAAATGTCGTTCGTCTTCACTTTTGATTGCTTGTGTTTTGATCGCAGCGTAAAGCGAGAAAATAAAAAAACTTGAGAAGCGCTAAACCTTCGCAAGCTTCTCTTGTTCGCCGATCGCGTACATCGATCGCCAAAACAATTGTATTATTTGTCGAATGTGTCATTTTTATATATTAAACGTGATATCTTCAATTTGAGAACGAAAACTAATTGTACGCCTGTAAATGAAATCTGTTTCGTTTAATATTACTCCATAAAACTGTCATTTCTCAATTCGCGCACACTTTTCGCAAACACTCGGCCAAAAGTGTATTCAAACCGTCGATCATTACTAGCATTGCACTTGTGTTTAAGCTGTTACCAATAAGTGGCTCTATAATTCATTAATGTCATCGCATCTTATCGGCCACTGGCAGTTGAGAACTTGTACACTTTTGGCGCAAACTTCTATCGTTTGTAATTTTGAGCAGCGCTTCTGCTCGAATTTTGCTTCGCTTTTCAGTAATTGAAAAGAAAGCAATTAAATGCAGTGCCAATTTCTTCGCTCGCAAATTATGCGTGTTCTTCGCAATAATAAACATCGGTAAAACGATTATGGCTCGCAATTGCCAGAGAAGCTGGCGAAACAGCGACGCATCCCGATTCGTGCACAAGATTCTCGGAATTCGCATTGAACACACTTTCGCTGTTTCTGTCCTGACAATGGCTTCGCTAATTTCGAATTCAGGCGAAGAAGCGAAGAAAAAAACAAGAGCAGACAGGCACATTCAACAAACAACTTTTTGGTAAACAGATGAAAATTTAATTGCGTTAAATTCTAAGCGTAGTTTGCGAATACTTAAGTAGACTGAACAATCGAGTTGAGCGTCGGCGTTTGAAGACGCATTTATCAATTGCAAACGACTCGAACAAAGAAAATGCAATGTGTGCAATGCTATAAAAGCAGCGTTCACAATTTCGACGACGAATGGTTCGCTGGTAATAAAATTGTTCATAAGTGCATTTAACATACCTTTACGGGCATGATTTCATTGTTCGTACTAAGCATTGCAGCACTGAATTGAGAAGCTAAATGTGTATCTAATGGCTTGAGCCAACAAACAAAACTCAACACACATAACTTCGATCGCGGCAGCAATGAATGGAAGCGAGCAATTTTGCCTTTTATAAGACGATAAAGCATTTTTCGCCAAAGGCTTCCTCTGCTCTCGACGAGTTGATAATTTTGTGATTTATAAGCGTTGCAATCGCTTCAACTACAAAATACATATCTCCACTAACAACATGTCAACTATGATGCCTGATTGCTAATCGTTTGCCACTCAAACGCTCATTCTTCACCTGCACACGCCGGCAAAGAAGTGCCTCGATTGATCGCAAATGCTTATTCGCGAATCATTTGTTTATTGATTTATCGATATTTACATAATCTGAAAAGATGAAAGAAATGATAGATCTTGTTCTTGTTATTTGGCACCGTTCGTGAGTGTTGCGCTCAGACAGATAGAGATGCGAGTGGCGAAAACAATCTTTGCTTTTCTCGTGTGTTTGGCACAGTCAAAAAAATCGAAATGCACAAATACAAGTTAACAGCAGAGGTTTTTATAATTAAAGTCAACGTAGTGTACAAAAACGAATTGTCTCTTAATTCACTCACAATTCGCGAATCAATCGATTAAAAATTTGATGAATATCGAAAGCGATTGAATGAGCAACGTGAGCCGAGTGATGCATGTAAGGGATACTCCCGCACTGCTGTCGGTCTTCATCGAGTGCAATGTCGACTTTTCTTCACTCTGAAGTGTAATATATTCTGAAGTAATTTCGTTTCCATGTGCATCTGTCAAAACTATTGCTTTGTTTACTCTCTCTGCACAATGAAAAATTTGAGAGAAATTCAGTCTCCAGACACAGTGTGCGAGTCTTACCGCTCTGTGTATCTTCGGATGCTAGTGAGCTTTTTGTGCCGATGTAGAAAAAGTGGTTGCGGTTTCGATTCGTGTTCTCTCTCGAAGAAGAGGTGAACGACATCACATCCGAGGTTTGTGTCGATGGCTTCGGTATCTCGTACAAGCGAATTGTTCCCTGCGCCTCGCCGTGTTGGTTCTTCGCTATGCACGCGTAATCGGTAAAGTCTAACGGTTTAAGATCTTTGATTCTTAACCTCATCTCAGACTTATAAACACTACTCGTTCCTTCGACTATCACGCTGTCGTATTTTGAGTTTGACACAATGATTTGCTGACCGGAATTCTTTGTCCAATAGGTGACCGAACGCGGATGCGACTCGAGATTGCACTCGAGTGTTACGTCGCTTCCGAGTGGTGCACCAACCATTTGCGTTGGTGTCCAAATTAATGGCGAAACTGTGGAGCGGAGAAAGAAAGGCAGAGTGAAAACGCTTGTTTTGACGCATAATTTATATGCATGAAACAAGTGATCATTTAAATCCGATCGCAATGTGCGCGCGAAACAAGCATAATTTGCGGAATAATTGCGGAGGTTTAACGGCACATTAATTTGGAGTCCGCACGAATACGTTCACACAGCGTTTTCTTGTTTCTTCGCTTTGATCGAAACGCGAAACAAAAATGGTTAAAACAAAAATCAATTGTTCAAACATTGAGTATTGAAAAATTTAGCGACCGTAACTTTTCTCTGCTTTATTCTACTCGACGTTCATTAAATTTGAATGGCTGAGAAAACGGCAAAATCTCGCGTTTCCTCTCGCCGCTTCGCTCTCCTCTCTGCTCTCTCCACTCTCATCCTCTTCTCGTTTTTGACTCACTCGCATCGATTATTTGTGAATACCTCCGAAAAACAGATCACTGTGTGACAATGACAAACGTACGATTATTTCAATGCTGTAGTACACTATGCGATGTTGTTTCGTGAGCAGCACTTCGATGCACAGAAATGACGCGAGAATCGAAGTGAAACGAAACGATAAATATCTTTGGAAAGAATCGCAGAAAAACAGGCAAATCTTAAAATGATTTTCGCAAAGCAAGTTTAAAAGGCGGCAGAAAATTGCGAGGCTTCGATTCGATTCATGATCTCGAAGCGTAGCGCAATACATACTAAAATTTTGTACTGAATGCCGTGTAACGCTGTTTACGTTTGATTTGTCTTCTCAAAATGCGACCGATTCCACAAAGAATCACGCAAATGGCAATATTGTGAATGAAAATGTGTTGTCGCTCTGTTTTAAACAGCGAATACATATTCTTGCTCCACATAAATAACAGTTTAGCTTCGATTTAGCGGCGAATGGCAAACATTATTCAGCCTCGCAAATCTCTGACATCTCGCTCCGCGTTCCTTGCGTGCCTCAATCTTAATCGACTTTTCATTTTGGCGATGCTTGAAAGCGTTCGCAATAAATACTTACAGCTAACACCCAAAAATATTCTTTTGCTGACCGAAGGCGGAATACCATTCGACGCAATGCATATATAGGCACCCATATGTAGTCGCGTTGCTTTCGTTATGTTCAAGAACTCGCCATGGATTGTGGTCACTATTAAATCGTTATTTAATCGTAAAATCGATGCATCGCAAATCGCCACTTGACAGCTTCATTCGTTATCACTACTTACCTTTGCGATTGTTAGTAGAACTGCCGACCGATTGTACGTTGATTGCTTGATGGTCTTCTCGTCGCCACTTGATTTCAGGTCGCGGAAAACCTTCGGCTTCGCAACGTAGTACAACCGACTCGTCCTCGTGCACTTCCGTGTCGTTGCTTGTGGTCGCTTCTCGAAGGCGAGGAGGAACTATCGAGATTTACGAAGAGAGTTTACTTTCACATCTAGCGCTGCCATGTTAATTAGATGAGCGAAAGTGTAAACACTTACCAACAACGTGGAGATAGCCTGTCATACTCTTCACAGGCAGCGTATTTATTTGGCACATGTACTCGCCTCTGTCCTCTTCCCTAACGTCGTGAATGATGAGGTAGAAAGTGCTGGACGCGTGACTGTTCACGCGAATCCTGTTGTTGCGAAAGATGACCTTATCCTGAAGTGCTAATAGTGTGTGCTTATCTTTGTGAAACCACGCGATCTTAGCGTAAAAAAAGCGAAAGTAAAAGGATAAACGTTCACCGAAGTTTGCTTTTGCTTTTCTGCCCCCTGAAAGCCTTTTTCGAGCAGAGCATCGAAAGCGCACTTTGCATCACTTCTTAAGGCGAGGGACGCACGGAAGACGCGACAAACAAATAGAAGAATTGATACCTGATATTTTTGACCCAAATCGCGGACGACGCATTGAAAAATCGCGTCTCTGCCGACAGGCACAGTGATATTGGCCAGCGTTTCGACAAAATACGGCGTGTCACCGTCGGCCTCGGGCAACGCATACGCTCGCCAACCACCGGCGACGAGCAGCGTGTCTAACAATTTCTCGTATGATTAGAACATTAATCATAAAGCATTAGCATAACTCACATGCAATGTATGCGCACAATTTCCATGCATAGCAAAGTGGTTGAGGCGTCTTCGACATTGCACACACTTTCTCACTCATCGTTAACAGCATTCCAATAAGTTCGCACGAAATATGAACAGTTTACTTGTGAACACTGCGTGTATAGTTGAAAAAACGATGCACTGTCACAGATTCACTTTCGATAAGTTTTTCTCTCCGTTAACCATTTTGAAAAAGAGCTCAAATGTTAAACAGACAATGATAAGAGTAACAATTAAGATGACCAGCCCCAAGAATGGCGTCTCGTGCTTTATCCTTGCCTAGACGAGGTTCCATTCCATCGACTCCATAACTTCCCCTTTCAGTGTATCTTAAGTTACGCCAATATCCAACTGCCTCTGCAATGGATCGATACCACTGTGACTACACAGCAACGAAGCAACATCTTATTCACAAAGTGTTCATCCCAAAGAGCTCTGAAGTCATGCTTTTATTCCTCTTTTCTAACATTTTCCTTTAACACAACTAAATTCATTTCGTTTCGATTCAGCGTTTCGCTGTTTTCACTCGCCTTTCAATCGAAAAATATACTTAAACAGAAATCATTTGAGCTTTTCGATGCGATTTGCGTTTTTCGCCGAAAAAACTCGCGATCGTCGATCGCGGCAACTGAATATCTGTCTAACTCTCACTCACGCTCTCTTTCTCTCTCATTCACTCGCATCCACTCTTTCTGATGTCCAAGTGCTTCTCGGCACTCGCACGACCCATTCACATACCTCTTAGCGCTGATTATTGTCGAAAGCTTAATAACAATATTCATGCGCTTCGTTTTGCTGCACTCTCGAAAAAGTTGCATTTCTATTCAAATTGTGAGCAAGCGAGAGCTTACTGTGCAGATTCGCTGCTCTCATGAAAGCAAACGCATCACTCGCAAACAGTGCACATAAAGCATTCACTTCATAATGCCGGCTGAATAAAATCCGGAGACTGTTACTTGTGCTCTTAGTCAATATAAATTCTGAAGCAATCAAAGTCAACGAAGCGACTACTGAAACTCACTGACGATGAGACTTCTTATATTGTGTATATCGTACGAGAGAGAAGAGAGTGAAGAGAGATACACTTTCGTAGATAATTACATCGGTAGAAAAAATCCGCTGGGCTTTCGAGCGTACGCAACGCGGCGAACAAAAACATATTCTCGGCATTCTTGCGAGCGGCAGCATCTCTTTTGCCTACGCTCGCCTCGATCCGAGCCGAGGTCCGGAGTTTGACAAAGAATAGGAAAAAATGTTATTAAACGGATTTGGCAAATGTGTGTGTAATCAAAGCGCGCATTAAAGACGGATTTGCGATCGGCTGTCATTCAGCGAATTAAGTCAGTGCGAACACTGCGCTCACTACTTTTGAATCAACATTCTTTTGCTTTTTCTTTTAAATTTTGTTAACACGACAACAACTGCACAGACATCCATTCGACACGCTGTTTTTCGCCCATCGATTATTCGCTTTAAAAACGAATGCTTTTCTTTCTTTTTCGACTGAATTGAATTTACTTTTTTCGCGTCCTCACAAAAAGCAATTTATAAATCGAATTCGCAATCATTTCAAAAATGAACGCTTTTCGATTTTGTCTATTTGCCAAGCGAATGCGAAGCTCTCGAAAATCGTTTCTATTGCATGAATATACGTACGAATTAATTTTATCATAGATTAGACAGCACAAACACTGCGTAGCCAATAAAGCGAGTAAGAAGCTCGAAGCGAGTGTTGCTTTCTGCCGATGTTTGCAGAAAAAGGCGAAATGTTTCAACGGTTTGCCGAAGCGATGAAACATCATCTGCGAGCGGATCCAATCTTTTTTATCATCTTTATCCTCATCACTAATTTAATAGATTCATTGCGCGCATTTTTGATTGCAGCATCCATAAGTTAACTTCGCTTCTCTTCTTCTTTATGATTATGATTATTTTTATTTTGCTTTAATTTTTTACTTAACAATAATCATAAATATTTAAGCGATTGTGATTATTGCTCGTTCGCCTTCTCGCGTTCGCGTTCGCTCTATCTGCTGTCAATCGACACAGTTCATATGAGCGAAATTAGCTTCTTTATCTAATTAGCTTTGCAAACGTGACTGCAATTTATTCACTTCTCATTTCTCTGCTTTTTTCTTTTTCTTTGTCAATTCGCCTATTTTTAAATTCTAACTTCACTTCGTTCGCTGCTGCTTTTTGATGAAAAGCAGTGAATAATTAAAGCCTCTGTTTATTTATTTATGTAAAAACACATCCATATATCCGTTAATATACTGTACTGCGCGTATTCTGTCTATTGAGCTCATTAGAACACAGCACTCGATTTACGATCAATTGCTGCACACCCACTAATAGTTAATTAATGCGACCTGCAATTAATCAATGCGTCTGAGTTTATTTTACGTGAAAAATCCAATCTTCGGTTACAAGCTGGAGAACGGACAAAAACGGTAAACAAAAACACTTCTCTACTGCTTCATGTGTTTGCTTGCTTCTTTCGCTTTCATGCTGAAAAATGTATGCGTTCGCGCTGTCTCGACGGGCAATTAGTTCGCTCGAAAGGATGCCGCTTTCAACGCTGTTTTATGTTAATTTAATAATTAAACGAATCGCATTTGACTTTTGAGAAAGATAATAGCTGCCCTTTGATCACTTCATTCTCCACTCGAGCAGCATCCGCACCGCTTTCGCTATTTGTTTGTAATCCTCGTACGAAGCATCGAACCAAACTGCACTCGCTTTTTAACCTTCGCTTTTATCTTCCTCTTTTATAATAACAATAGTTTACACACTTGTGTTCTCAGCTAATTTAATTGCTCATGTTTTTTGTTGCGTTAATTGCATTTGCAATTAAAACTCATTAAAAAGCGTAATTGACTTCATTTATCCTGCGCGTGTGTCTACAAAACATTACCAAAAAAGCTTGACATGTGTGTTTGTTTCACCTCTCGCTCTACCTCTCTCACTCGCTCTCTCTCTCTCGCTCTCTCCGCTCTCGCTATCTCTTTCAAATTGTATTTGCTTCCTTTCGCAATGAACAAAATCATTTTCAAAAACATTTATCTTCTTAATTTTTCTTGTTTCACCGAAACAAAAAATGAACGTCATTTCTTCGATTAAACAATGTGTTTTTTACGTTCACTTCAATTGAGTTCACATTTTCGCGATGATTTATTTCAATTTCGTGCGACAAATAAAACAAATAAATAGAAAATAGAGACGTCGTTGCGTTTAGCACACCGAGCACCATAAAAATGTTGTTTCTGTAAATCTTGGAAAAAGATGGGAGTGAAACTGTTGTAAATACTGTAGATAATTTATGTATTATCGCCACAACACTTGTGTGCTCGGTTTAAGTGATGAAATAAACGACTTTTACTTCGGATGATATGCAAAATCGCAGCGTTTACGAGTTCTCATAAAACGATGACTGCTCGAGTTAGTGATCACTAAACAAATCACCGCATGAAAATTGGAGGAATATTTTTTATCTTTCATTTATATAACCAAAAACTTAATTAGATTTTTTGACTAATTTAATTGTCTGAAGCAAAGTTTATCACTGTCTGTCCTCAATTTGCAGCGCTCTTTTTCCAATCGAAGCGCTTTTATGGGAGACATAATCAAGCGAATCCTTTTATTGTTTGTTCATTTCACTGCTTTATAATATGTCGCAATGAAAACGAAAAGATAAGAGCAAAAATTGAGAAAATTAAATTTTGTCACTTCTTCAAAGTGAGTTACTTAAATTTTTGTTCAATTGATCGCTATTCGCGCAATAATATTCAATGACGAGTGAGAGTTGGCGAAAAGTCGAGAAGCAGTTAATAAAAAAAGAATAAGAAGAAGAGGATGATGATGATGAGGAAGGAATCAACGTCTGTTTTCGCTCTTCATTCTTTCGCACGTTGTATCACACTGTTCGTGCAATTGAAATTTTTGTAAGGCGAAAGCGAGCGAAAAGTTTCTAAATTCAAATTTAATAAAGCTAAAAAATGATAAAATGTAAAGAAATGATGGTAATAAACTGCTATTTTCAAGTTAAAAATGCAAAGTGAAATGTGCGTTGAAATTTAAATTATCACTCATTTCACTGCATTTATATATGCATTTTCGAAGAAGCAAAAATGCGTCGCAAAGTTGTTTTAAAAATTTTCTTCTTTACGAAGAAAGATCACTTCATTTCATTTTCATAGCAGCGTTTCATTTCGTTCAATTTTTCTTCAAATATATGCATTTTAAAACCAATTATATTATTTCGCTGCTTTCTCACTTTATTTCATTTTGCCTCTTTTTTCGCGCGTAAAGATGCTTTTTTCACTCACTGCTTATCATTGCAAATTCACTCTACAATTTCAGTCTCAATGCACTCGTTTATGAAAAAGCGATCACTGATCAGATTTATTTATTTATGTTCACAACTTTATTTTTCTTGTTTCATTTTTATAACTAAATAGTGTGATTGAAAACATGAAAACACACTTCCTAATTGAATCAAACGGTGGTTTGGATGTTTCGTGTTTGGTTAGAATTTCAAGTAAATACAAATATTTTTGGGAGAAAGAAAGGAAGAAATAGAAAGATAAAAGCAAATTATTAGCTTAAAAATTTTTTAGTATAAGAGATTTTCAAACTTGTTTAAATTTAA
>NCKU01002843.1:0-17294 GCA_003675995.1 Dinothrombium tinctorium | reverse complement strand
CATATTTGCATGCATATTTTGTAAAATTTTGTGCATGAGATTCACATCCTTGCTAATAACAATGAAAACATGCAGATTGAAACCTTGAAACAAACAGAAAGCACGTTTCCTGCCAGAATGTATTGATATCTTATCCATATAAAAAAAGTATACAGAGTGAACAGAAAGTTTCGACTGGGCGGAAGTATGCGCGAAATGAGGTAATAGCAAATATTAAGTGACGTTGTGTGCTTTATGGCATTTCTAAGCCCATTCCAGTCGAAACATTCTGTTCACTTTGTATTTTAAGCAGAAAAGTGAATGATCGCAAAACACTTCGGCCAAACATCGTGTAGATTTGAATTCGCAAGTGTAACAATGAACATGAATGCGGTATTCACAAAAAATTAAATTACATAAAATAAATTAAATTACATAACGTATTATCAATTTTTATTTTACAAGTTTACAAACCTCGGTTTTCTCACCCTTTTTGATGAGACTTAATTCAAAAAATAATTTCAATTGTGTAGTCAATAAAAAAAAAGACGATGTTTTGTGCTACCATCGTACGTGCAAAGTTTTATTCACATGTAAATTTCACATTCCAACGTTTCGAAAAAATTGTTTTGGCTCAATTAATTTTCTCCAGCTTTGTTTTAACTAGAGTCTCCTAAATATTAGTTATCCATAGCTTCGTCCATATTAATTTACTAGCTCTATAATTTAAAACCTTTTTAATGTACTACCGTTTTCAAAATAAAAAGTTTCGATAATCGAAAGTAATCTTCACTGCAAAAAAAGCGTCCTGCAAAAATTGCGATAAAAAATTTTTGATTCAAAAAATGCATGTGTTAAATGAATAAACGAACAAACTTATTACAATAAATAAATCAACAAAACAAAAAAATGGAGTTATAAATGTTAATCGATGAAAAAGTGGAAATTTCAAGATTTTGATTTAGAAATAGAATTGAAGACATAGCTCAAGAAATGAGTCGGTTCGCAATCGGTTAAAAGAATTCTCGATTATCGAAACATTTTATTTTGAAACAGTAGTACTTTGTTGATAAGAAAACAAATTAATTTGAGTGCAAGTATATATAAGTTTCAAACTTTTTCCAATTTGTTTAAATACATCTTGTCTTCACTGAATTTGTATATTTAGGCAGAAATTGAAACGAACTTTAATTTAAAACAAATCCGAACAAAAGTGGTCGATGCATTTGGGTGAAACATGGAAAAATGAAAGTAAAGCATGTTTCAAGTGAAAGATTTTTTTAGACATGAGTGCATAAAAAATTAAGCGACGCATGGTTTTATTGATAATCAAAGTTAAAAAATTAAAATCGTTCTTTCGATGTAATTGTTGAAATCTTAATCTAAAAAAGATTAACTTTTCTAAGAAATTTAAGTTTTCAATTTATAAATTATAAAGCTCAACTTAATGATTTCGTCCTTCCATACGATTATAATTGCTTATAAATTCTTAATTATACAAATTTTAAAGCTTTGTCAAATTTAAAAAATTATGTCAATGAACAGAAAAACCTTTTCGAAGCAGGGAAAAAAGAAATGAGAATCTAACTATTATTTAGAAAAGCATCTTTGGCGAATAGTTTCCTTCATCTTTTCGATAATATTCAATCAAAAACAGAGTTTCGATTGTCATTTTTCCATACTCATTGACCAATTTTCTTCGGATTTATTTTAGATGAAATTGTTATCCATTCTTTTCAAATCTTTCATAAACGAATGTGAGTTTTTTAAAATTTTAATTTTAATTTTACAAAATACAAATTTTGATATTTTTTTGAAAAAAAAAACTTGAAACTTGTTAAGTTTTAAAATGTTGCCAATTATAAATAATCTATTTTCTACAATCCTAAGAACGTCCACTTCGATATTATTTATAAATGAGATTTTTATTTCTACAATAAATGGACGAAATGCGGGTCCTCAATTTGGTGTAAATCAAAATTTTTAAATCTATTCTTAAAATACTTAAAAGCTAGCGAAAAGTTTATCATATCTCAAAAACTTCTTATCATAATCATATCTTAAAGATAAAAACCAAGAGCTTAATTCTATTTGTTTAATTTAAATTAACTACACAAATTCTTTCATAAGCTTGTACTAGCTCACATTTATATAATATGTTTTCGATTTACTTGCGTTTTTTAGAATTTGTTCTTATATTCAAATTTTTTATCTTTACTAATTCAAAAATTACACGGAGAGTATCGTAAAATTACAAAATTTAATTTTTATACAACCATTTTTGCAGGTACACGAATAATCGATTTAAAGAATTAATTGATTTAAATTATCTTATTCGCTTAGAATCACTAGTTTATTTTTTCGAATAATCCTTTATTAAGTATTAAGATCAATATTATAATTTGTAAGTTCAATTGGAGCATATTTTTTAAATCTAGCGTTCGACTTCAAAAGTACGGATCTTTAAGTAGGGGATGTAGGAAGTAGGATGAGACTTTTATCTATGCAACTTAAATTGATACATTTTATCAAAATATCAAAGAAATTGATGCACTTATTAAAAACAAGGCAAATGACTCACAAACACTGCATTTAATTTACATTTTAAAGCTATTTAAACGGTTAACGATTTGTACATATGACATGAAGCTTTACATGCGGAGTGAATACAAAGTTGCGATAAAAGCCGGCTTAAAAGTGCCATACGAAGCCCATCATCAGGTGACATTTGCTATTGTTATGTCATTCAACACATAGTTCTGTCGAAATTTTCTACTCGCTCTGTAAAATTAAACATTCATTTACCTTTACAAACACTAAAATGGAAAGTAGAAAAAAATTAGACGATTTAATTGAGTTGATTTACAAACATAAGAGGTTATGATTTTAGTTTTTTTATTCAATTCAAAATTTTTTACAATGCTTGCACTTCCCGAATCAAATGAAAATAAAATAGAAAGCAATTGATGAAATTTTGCTCAATAAATATAAAAATTGTTTATTTATTCGACTTTTGACTTTATCACAGAAAATTTAACAAAGTCCAAAAATTTTCTTTCATCTTTTAATGATTCGCTTTGTTTATTAAAAGATGGTAAGAAACTTTTGACGACAAAAGTGCTTTTCCCTTTTTTCAGATTCGTACTTTTGAAGTCGAATGCTAGAAATGTTCTTAAAACAATAAGACTTCTCTTTAGATAATTCCATAATTTTGGTATGCATTTCTTAATTTTGGTTGATTTTTTCATTAAATTTGATTTAGATAACAAAATGTCTAAAATGTAACCATTACGGCTTTCTCGGTAAAGTATTTTTGAAGTTGAATAGCACATTGAAGATGAAAAATAATTTTCTTGACATTTAACCTTTTTGAGAATGTGATATCGTTGAAAATTGTTTCGTGAATACACAAAACCACTACTGACACAGAAAATAATTACTTCCACCAAACGCGTATCTCAAATGTATATATTTTTCGAAACAAATTTTTGTACTGATAACTCTAGAAAAGCAAAAGATAGCTTTTCATGCGTGATTAATGCCAACAAAGCATTGTGTTCACGTGAAGCGTTCTCGTTCACATGCTTAATCTAACCAGACACAATCGGTTGAAAATTTACTTTCTAAGATTTGAGTGCTTTGATAACTGTGTTCAAAGAAACTTGATTTGAAGCTTCGAAAATTAGTAGAGTTTAGAAAATATGCAAAATGTAGCAACGGATCGCTTTGCATTTATTTTTTTATGCGATTTATCTGTACACAAATGAAATAAAATTGTTTCTCTATTTTCAAAATGCTCAGGCTTTCTTTTGCATATATTCAAGTTTTTAACATTTGCAAATAATTTTGAAATTTTCGATAATTTCACTTCAGCTTTGATAAGTTTGCTTGAAATACAATCTTGCCATAAAAATCTTATCAATGAATATTAAGTTTAAAGAATATTTACAAAATTGGTAAACACTTCGTGAACACGAATCTATTTGCTTATTATTGATTTCTAACAGTTTATCTCACCGCCTTCAATTAATTTTTTGTAATTATTAAATTAAATAGCGTTTCACTTAATTATTTTTAAATAAGACAATTAGAGAAATATTGAAAGAAATATTCAAGAAATATTGAAATATCAAAAACACAAAATTTCAAAACTTTGTAATTTGAAAACACTTTCACAAAAAGACCACAACGCGAAGAAATGTTGACAAGTGTCAGTAAAAATAATCTTTGATAGAGCTTCTAGTATAGATCAAAAGTGTTTATGGGCACAATCTCGAAAAACTGTGCCGTCATAATCTACACGATAAATAGGTCACTTTAGAACTGATGAGGGACACGAATTTTTTTATTACAATTGTGTTTAAAGCTGTTATTTAGTGCATTTTATGAAAATTTGACAAATAATGTAGAAAAAAAGATGAAATAACTCAAGTGCCTTCTCGTAGAATTCACGCCGCTGAAAGGCAAAGAAAAAAACGGAGAGACTTAGAATCATCAAACCAACGATATTTTACCTCAAATCAATCGCCTATTTCTTCGTTTGAAGATCTAAACAAAAGTCTGAAAACCGTTTTCGGCCGTACTCTACTTCACGTTGCTCCAATTCAGCCCTATAATTTAAAATGAGAATCTAGCACCCTCAACTATCTATACAAATACGCAATTATTCTTGACACTCATATGAAATATGCATGGTTCTTGATACCGTCTGGTCTCTGCTCTGACTCTCCGTTAACAGTTAAAACTTTAACGTTATTTGTACAAGTGCTCGTTTTCCTTAGATTTTTGACTTTCAAATGAGCTTGAAGGAATAGGCGATTAATTTGAAGTAAAATGGTTTTTGCTTGATCATTCTAGGACTCTCCGTTCTTTCTCTTCATGTCAGTGGCACATGAGGGTACAAGATTTGTGAGTTTTAAAACGAGTGTACTGCAGAATAGTTTACAAAATAATAAAAAATTTCATATCTGAGGTATGTTCCAAAGTGACATATTTCGGAATGTAGCTCCTAAAGGCAAGCTTCTGCAAAGTTGGCCTTATTGAGTGTTTTGATCTACAACTTTTTATCGATCGAATAGATAATTTTCACTGACATCTTAGGCAGCACTCCCGTAGGATCTTGGGCATTGTCCTTTCATTGGAGGGTACTAAGTGATTAATAAATAATTCTCAAAAACTTGAACTAGAGCAAGAAATTTTAGGTGAATGAGCAAAGGGGAAAATAGACAATCAAAATTAGTATGAAATATATGAGAAAAATGAAGTGAATCATCTTTTTATTAAAATTCATTTAAAGAATCTAGCAAGTGAACTCAAATCAATTTTTTTTCAATGAGCGATTTACGACAAGTCTTTTTTAAACTTTCAAATGAATCTTTTAAAATTTGTAGAATTATTAGACTAAAAAGCGTTGAAGTGATTTTAATTCAAACCTTTAAATGATATAGCGACCTTTTTATTGTGCTTGTGTGTATTTAGGAAAATTGTATACATGAACTTTACATATCTCTTCATTATATTGTAAAAAGATGCTTAAATAATTGTAAGTATATTATGTGGAAATGTTAAAATGGCCAACAATAATGAGCAATAAACACGAATCGAAACTGAAATGTTTACGATGGTCTTAAATTAAGTCTTACAAAAAAAATTATGAAAAATTGAAGCTCATTTTTCTATTTGAAGTTTTTTAAATTGAAGTTTTTCTATTATTTTATGAGAGATTTTGTGTTTCCTGATCAGATATCGAGCTATATACAGTCAGTGACAGAATTTTTTGCTTTCTTAGCCATGCATAACTGGCGAATTTAATGAAAATAATCTAAAAATATCCTGTCACTGACTGTATGAGCGATTTTGCTTGTTAGTTACATTTTCTTGTTGAACTCCAAGCCAATGAGAATGATATATAACAATCCTTAAAAGGATAGATAACAAAATCTAAAAGTAATCGTTCGATATTTTATGAACTGAGCGATAAATTTTGAGAAACTGATTGCCTTGAATTGAGCATGTGACATCGGCTTTTTTCCACACTAAATTTCATATCTCACCAAATGAAAGTATCAATTGAAGTGCATAATATCATAAAAATCAAAAAAGCACGTTTTAAACATGAAGTGAATAATATTTTATGTTCACTAGTCGTACCATCAAATAGCTGATATGTACAGTTTCAGATCTTGAAATCAGAACATTTATTTTTTGCGATAACTTTTGAACGAATGAGTAAAAGTTTCTAGTGTAAACGAAAAAGTTGTTCATTTTAATGGGATACATATGATAATATCGGATAATAACTAAGCGGGTTAAATTTTTGAACTTTGTCGAAAATTCAAAAATTTTTACACACTTATCCGAATCCACTTAGTTATTATCCGATTTTTGTCACGTTAATTTAGAATGAGTTAGTTATTGAAAATAAAACAAATTCGGTGAAAATCGATCGTCAATTATGCGAGAAATTATGAAATCAAATTTTAAAAACCAGAAAATTCAATATGGCGAAAACCGAAATCTTTTGAAAATTATACATTCTTTATGTGAAAATTTGGCCAAAAATTTAAAAAATTGCCAAATATTAACCCGATTCCTTTTCAATATTTTGCTTTATGAGATTTTATTCTTTTGATATCCTTGATTTTGATAAATTTCGGAACCGGGTTCGATTTTTTTTTATTCCCGGAGTTAGTTTATCATATGTATCTCATTAAAATGAACAACTTTCTCGTTGACATTAGAAACTCGTTCAAAAGTTATCGCAAAAAATAAGTGTTCGGATTTCAAGAACTGAAACTGTACACTAGTGTCCAATAAAATCTTTTCATTATACTTAAAACACGCTTTACAGCTCAGCAACAAATTGAATGATTTTATTGGACACGAGGGTACTATAGTGAATAGTGTATATGGTATATTGGTACTAATATTGAGATACAGTATACACGTATTGTATATGGTATAGTGTATCTGAATTGAAATTATTCACTTTTCCTAAACTTTTCACATTGAGTGCATATTTTATTATTTTACCATCGTACTTTATATTCAGCGTCCGCCAGAAATATACCAAAGCATAATACTGATTTTGTCATTGCTTCTATTCGCGTTCATATGATCATCTTTTAATGATGTTTGATTTCGCTTACCCGACTTAACTTTATTCTTAATTGATTAAATTTATCAAAAAGTAAAAACGATAGACATTCAAATATGAATTTAAGCAAAAATAGAATTTATTGCGCAGTATTGATTAATTCGCAAATTATTGAGAATCAATCATGTTCGCATCGCATGTTTGATCACAAGAAATTACACTTCTACTGGATGCGATAGGCATTTTGTAACTTTCGAGTCTATAAAATAAAAAAATGATCGCAAAAATCACCTTGAAAGTCGAATGACTTCCTATATCAACACGATAATTTCCTATTTTTAACTTCAACAGGTGATTTTATTACTAAAAATGTACACAAATTTATTTCGACATAATTCACTGAATAAGTGAAGTTGTAAAATAACAAATCGAGGTGCAAAAGTCTGAAAGTTTTTAATAAAAACATTCTAATTTTAGTCTCAAACTAACAAGCAAAAGGTACAAACGAATTTAGTTTCTGTAAGTAACACCAGACCTCACAAACTGTGCAATATTCAAAAAAGCAATAAAAGTAAGATGATCCAACAAGTTCGCCAAACTTTGAATTCGATTAAAATAAATTCATGAGCATAGTTGAGTCATTTCGATAGTAACCGATTTTTAAAATAAGCTTTTTATTTCAGCAACATTAACCAAAAGTAAATGATAATAAGAAAGATTTCAATTAGCGTTACAAATCAATTCATTCATCGAAATTTAAATGTAAGATTTGCAATAAATCAATGCCAATGATATTACAGAATTTACCGAATTTTTTTATTGTTCTTTTTTGGTTCTAATAGCCGATAAAAAGTTAAAACTTTTTGAATTTACCATTTTAAGTGGATTAAAACTTCAAGCTAAACATAGAAAACTAATTTAAAAAAGGGAATTAAAGATATTGTGAAAGCATTAAAAGAAAGCGGTTCGAACGATTTTATACAATTTTTCACTTTGTATTTTCATATACAGCCTGTTCAGAAACTAAGAAATCATTTTTTGATTTCGCATAATAGTTTAAATATTTTTATATCAAAATAATCGTCGTTTACTAATGAAAAACTTTTATATTGAACATTTTATTGAAAGGTTTTGCATTTCGATGATATTTGAGGAAATAAGAGTTAATTTTCGACTTCCAGAGAGTTATGCTGCTCTTTAAAAGAACTCAATTGTAAATTTTTTTCACTTTTAATGCAATTAGTGTTTCGCACGAGACACAAAATTCAAAGAAAAACTCAAAACATTGCACCAGAAATTATTTCAATAATTACAATTGCAAACTAGAAATATTGCACGATAAATTAATTTAGTTGTTAGATTTGTATTGTTAATTCTCTTATTTTAAATGAAATTATTTTTTAACAATAAGTTCAATGCACCCGATTTTGAGGCAAAGATTTAAAGTTTTGTAATCAAGACCAAATTGCAATTACTGAAATAATTTCTCTTGCAATGTTTTAAGTTTTTTCTTTGAATTTTGTGTCTCGTGTGAAGCAATTATTGTATTAAGAGTGAAAAACATTAACAATTGAGTTCTTTAAATCACCGGCATAACTCTCTGGAAGTCTAAAGTTAATTCTTGTTTCCTCAAATATCATCGAAATGCAAAATCTTTCAATAAAATGCTCAATGTAAAAGTTTTTCATTGGTAAAAGACGATTATTTTGATAGCAAAAATAATAAATTTAAACCATTTTGCGAAATACTCTTATTCAAAAAGGTGATTTCTTACTTTCTGAACAGCCTGTATATATTAATTATATAAAGAGATAGCGCCTACCTTATCTAATCATAGCAATTTAAGTGCGAAAGAATAACTTTTGTTTTTGCAAATGCTTTGATTGTGATTGATTTGAGTTGCTAACTAACATTTCAGCTAATGTTTCTAGGTTTTTAAATGAAGCTATTTTTATAAAATAAACTTTTGCTTGCATCAAAATATTTTTAGATCTATCAAGTAGTAGTCGATTAAATTATTTAATTTTAAATCGCCACTATATTCCCTAAGTATCATTCATATTTGTGAATTTTTGTGACATAATTTGTGAAAATTTTGCAAATGAGAAATGTCAATTTTTATGAATTTTTTGTCATATTTTCACGCATTTAATTATAATTATAAACTAATCATAGTTGATAATATAGAACATTTCGAAAGATTTATTTCAAATTAAGAGTTATGACTGCATACAAAATATGTAAAAAAATTGAGTGAATTCAAGTTCGAAACAAAAGAATCAACAAGAGCTCAAGAGCGATGGCTTAATTATTCAAATCAAGCGGTAGCAAAACTTGGAGCGTCTTTTCGAATTTTAAACTGTTTGAACGCGATTGAAAATAATAATGAAGATAAGCATTTAAAATAAACACAAAATTTTGCAATTGAGAACATGACTTGATCACAGCGTCGTTGGCTATCACGCCTTGTGATGGGATTAGAGGTAAATTCGGTTGAGTAAATTGCAGTGAACAAATGGGCTGATCAATCGTATTGTTGAATTTTTGGTCATTGCTTGTCGAGCAATGGTCATTAGACAATTGATTCTCACTGTTCAACAAACTTTGAAATAGCAAAATCGATTTGTAAAACAAATTGCTTTCGGATAAAACTGGCGGAATTTCAAAATTCGGCACTTCTTTCATGTGAGAATTTGAAAAGTCACGCAAAAAATTCTGAAACCGGCCGAAACAGTTTAGCAATTGTTCAGCGTAAAAGTTTAAATCTGACCAAAGTTCGAACAATTTCACTGTGCCTGGTCTCATACTTTTCAACAACTTCTCGCAATGCTTCATATCTATGTTCACATTTTTCTTCACTTGTAAGTCAAATTCACTTAAACAGAACAACTTTGTTGACAATTGCAGCAATGCTTCACCCAAGTAAGTTAGCAATTCTGTCCAATATTGAAAGTAGTTTTCGATTTGGTCCTTTTTTGTAGTCAAAGCTAATTTAAAAGCTCGAATCAATCCTCTTTTGCTTTTCGTTTTCTGGTTTATCACATGCTTTCGTGTTAAAGGATAATCTTTAATCATTTTTTCATCTTCCATCACAATTCGAATTTCTTCATCTATTGCGTTCGAAAATGAAACTGTGCATTCTTTGCAGATTTTCACATTTTCTTGCTTGAATTCCATAAAATTTGAATTTAGACGTTCAGAAACCACAGTCCACGAATGTGCGATCAGTTGCAAAGCAACCCTTACGTCTTCCATAGATCAATTTTGAAAAAAAAACTTGAAAGAACTGATTCAAACAAAAAGTAGATGCAAGAATTAAATAAGAAATTATTTGTTGCGATAAAGCTGTTCTAATTGCACGCGCAAACTTGTAGTACATACAGAAAGAAATAAAGAGGAAGAATGCATTGCTTGTTCATTATTGAATAATAATTATTCAATTATTGTGGCGTGCACGCTTGCCGCACCACAAGCGTTCAAATCAGCAATAGTCACTGTGCGCCGAATAACGCTTATGAATCTACGTATTTCAGCTTTTGCAACTGCAGCAAACAATGACCGATTCGGCAATAGCCACTGCACATAAAGACTTGTGCATTCAAACACTGTGCTCAATATGCATTTGCGCGTTTTGCCAAAAACTCGTGTGTTCGCAACTTTAATCGTCGCTTCGCTCTCCACCAGCTTCGTACAATCACGGACCTCACTTTGTACAACTCGGGCTTATTGTGACGCTAACACCCGAGTCGTCACAGAATATTTTGTAAAGAGTTTATCGCGAATGGTTTGTAAATGTCGGCAATTTTTTATGTAAATCTTTTAGGGTAAATTTATTCAATTGCTTTTATGGATCACAGAACCTTCTATGACATTTTGATTAGTTAAACTAAGCGCACAATCACATTAAGATTTCATTTCGATAAATTCGAGTTATTTTACCAAGCTTAATAAAAATAGATGATTTAGCGCGACAAATATTGCTTGCGCATCTTGTTTTAAGGATCACTTGAAAAAGATAGAGCAATAAATCAGGTGAAAGCCAAATCCCGTAGTCAGCAAGAAATAGGAGATAAAAAGGTTTGTATTTATAATTGAAAGTTGCAGAATTTATTAATATACTCGAACGGCTATTGGTTGAAAATTTAATTTGTTAGGAAAATTTAATCATGTAAGGCGATTGAGGAAAATAAATATTTTTTTTAAATATGAGGTGGTTTTAAATTCCATTAATAAATAGTTGATATTTGCTTATTAATTCTTCCAAATGATTAATGCATCTACATATTTGAGCATCGATTTTTGACCAATAGCTTAAAGAATTTAATTGGAAACGCACGAATTTAGCATTAGGGTAGCAAAATTAGTAATTGAACCAAGATGAAACAAATAACAATTTCAAAATACAACTTTAATTTTTACGTAATACTCAAACTCATATTATACTTTGTTAATTAAGACTTTCCAAAATCAGATTAATCAGTTAAGTATCGGAAATAGCAGAATTCAGCTTTATGCAATATATTAAACCAATAGTTTGAGACACTTCTTTTCATACACTTTGATTTAAGCTGTTTACTTATGTTTGAACACTTATAACATTTTGAATAATGAAAGTAACGAAGAAAATGAATTAATATTTAAGTTTTTTCATTTACATTATCACTGTAAATATCATGTAAAGCGTTTCTGTTGAAATTGTGGCAAATTACTTGAACAATGCATTTTCAAGAAACAAGTAAATTAAGACGGAGTTGAAATGGTTTTGAATCAGACTCGAAAACGACTAGAAAATTAAACATAATGAAATTTTTTGAATGTTCTTTTTTGGGTTTTTAAGGTTTTTGAGTAAAAAACTAATATTACTTCTTAAATATATGCATATTAAAATATATGTGTAATGTTTGGACTAAAATAAAATTTAACACAATTCTGCTTATTTACAAATACAATGTGTTCTTATACACAGAAATGTATTTCTGCTGTCTTAATTGAACTGAATAAAGCTATACACTTGTCGGTTGGGAAGATGAATTTAAGGGAACAGCAGCTTCGCTGTTCAGTTCACGAGTTGCTTTTTTCTGCCTCTGATTTCGTCTGTATCGCACTATCGTCCACACGATAATTGCATTTCCAATCAGCAACGCAACCATTACTAAAATAGGAACCATAATTGCTATAAAAAAGAAAATCTCTTTAGTGAAAAGTAGTAAACACCGTGATATGAGATATGCACTATAATAATTCAATTCAAAATATACCGAATGAGGAACTATTCAAAGAGCGTTAACATAGATCACTAATTAATGAACGTAAAGTAAATAAGCGATTTTTAAGCCTCAGTCGAAATAATGCATTCAAAAGAAAATAAGGTAAAATGAGTTAACTCAAAATAGCTTACAAGAAAAGAAAATTTTGTCTCCGTCATTTTCAGATCTTTGCTCAAGAAAATTGCTTGGACCGATCACATCACTATCAGTTGTTGTCAGTGTTACAACATCAACATTATTGTCAGCTGCAAATTGCTGCACTATTGCTGCAAGTAAATTGGTTTTAAATTAGAAATACATTCTCTTATTTTATAAACAAAAAACTTACGGACACATCTCGTGAGTGTAGCATTCCACTCAATTCCATGAAGACAATGTAAGTATTTTGTTGCTTCTTTAGTGTCTTCAAAAACATGGTTTAAGCAACAATTATAAACGGCAATGTTTTCATCGCGAAACACGAGATGACCCTTTTTAGGAATGGGTAAACTTGGACAACCCTGAACTATTAAAAATGGTTAGTGCAATGTATAATTTTATAATGTGACTTACGTGAATATCTCAAAAATACTCCTCTCAAAGGCAAAAAAGCAGTCGACTCAAATCTCACACTTAACCTATTGCCAGTGGATCTTAAATTTCCTTTGCGCAGGTTTTCTAAACTATTGCCACAAATTTCAAGAAGTTTTTCGTCCTTTTCTTGGACGATCAGTTTATCTGTGCAAGGAAAGCGCTTGATTGATTTGCCTATACCATATTTTTTGGGGACTTCGACAACTTTTGCTTCTTTTATATCCGCATCAAGAACAGTCAAATGTACAATTTGACCTTCTTCGCCTTGAATGGTCCAGGAGCAATTTAGACCAAGGTAATAAGCTGGATATCCCGGTGTAGCGAAATAGCCATATGGACCCTCCAATGTCTGGCCACAAAAAGGTATATATTTTGCCTCTGCAACAAGAAAAGAGCGAAATGAATGCTATTGTTAACCGAAATTCAACGGACTAAATGCATATGACATTTATTGAGTTGCAGCTCGTTCAAAGTGTAAAGACATTTAAATGCGGAGGAAGATTTTTCAAGCCCGTAACACTAGAATTTGCGTTACGGAGAAAGTTGTTCGAATTGAATATACGTCGTATGTATTGTATAAAAAATTAACATATTACATCTGCTTTCTCGCAGCACATTGCACACATTTTAGGCTCACAATCGGCAAGTTTTATATGCTTACGAATTTCCACGGCAAAATGAACACTGCTCACATTCGTTTTATTTGTCAGGTTTCATCTCGTAAAGAACGATAACATTTAAGCTCCTACTCCTTGTAAAGAGAAATAAATTTGGCGTGAAAATATTTTTTCATTCTGTCAAAGAAACATTAATATATGCGAACGAGAGGGCAGAAAACGAAGTAAAAATAATGTTTTTTAAAAGCGTAGTTAATTTAATTTGTCCGTAACTAATGTAAATAAATTATGCAAGCAAACATTGTCTGACAGTTTCTGTTGAACTCAAGTGTTTCTAATTTTTCCGTCAAGTTAAGTTCAGTGAACAGTTTTTAAGAAATGTCATTTCTAAAGCAAAATGAATTAACGATCCAAACAGATTAAAACAGTAATTGAACACATTTTTCATTTAGTAAAATAGGCGCGAAAATTCACTTTTAAGGATGTCAACTTTTGAGGTGAGTCTTGAATAAGTTTCGACATCTGTGTCGACGTTTCAAAATCTGCCCTCTCGATGTTTGCTGTTCAATAAGCTTTTCAACAATGATCGGCACAAACGGTCGGATGTTAGCGCACAGACTTTGGTGTAAAAGATAATAATGAATATGTACCTAAAGAATTTACTTTAACAAAGGTATTAACCGGAAAACTATGAGTAAAAAGGCATTTTGCAAAGTTTTAGCAGGTAAATTTCCGTTTCGAGTGAATCACAGAAGCGGAAATAAATTCTTTCACTGTTTGCACTGTTTGCAGAGTTTGCAATGATTTTAGATTAAAGCATTTAAGCGTTATTTGCGAAATACTCTCTGAGGCGTTCACGTGAGCAATTTAAAAAGAAAAGATTATTTGAGAGGGTCGACCAAGGTCTGAGCAAAGTCTGAAAGGCAAAGTTTTAAATCACAATCCCACTTATTTTGCGTCATAGTCATGAAAATTATCAAAACCTTGATTTTTTCTTTCATTTTTGAAAATTTTGCAAAGCGAAAATATTTTTTTAAGATGATACAGTTTTGTGATACAGATTCAAGATTATAAGATTGTAATGAAACGAAGCGGAACCAAAAGAGGAGTGAAATTTTTTACATATAAAAAGTAATAATTTTTTGAGAGACTGCCAAACCCAACACTTCGGTGGCTTTGAAGCTTTTTTTCACTTTACGTTAATTTTCCGCAACAATGCAAGCATGTGTTTAGCAATCATTAATTACGCAAAATTATATTCAATGTGTAATACAATTTTTTAGAAAAGTGCTTTTTGAAAGAAGAATAAATTATGGCTGTTCACTGTAAACACAATCAGATAAGTTTTCGAATCGCGAAGAAACACGAGAAACAATGGATAAGATGCGTAAATTGCAAATTAGTGGGTAGGTGCGAGCCACTCATTTTCTTTTAAATCAACAGATTAAAAATGTATCTATATTTAGATTTAAGCTTGTTAAAATTTTTTTAAGAAGCCAATTAAGGCGTGTTCTTTGGATTAGAACACAAGTTCACAGCGGCACTACATATGCCTAAATATAAATATGAAGGTTGAATCAGAAGCCTCGAAAACAATTTTTTCAATTCTTAAAAAATAGAATTTGTCTCTAATCAATTATAAATTTTTACTGAGATCATATTTCATGTCCTAAAATTTAAAACTTGTTTGAAGCTTTTAAATGGAAATCTAGTACGTCGGGGAAAAAATGAAAACCTTGAGAATTCACAAGAACTTTCGTTTTTTTTACTTGAAACAAATGATCAGTCTTATATTCTTTATTTCAGATTTAAATGGATGTTGAAATAATTTTCAAATGTTAATAAATATTTGAAAACAGACAATATAGCATGGTATCAGTTCTTTTTAAATAGAAGATTCAAAAAAATTTTTCTTAAATTTTAATGGAGTTTTAAAAAATATTTTTGTATGTAATGTGTGTGTTTAGCGCTAAACTTCTACATTTTGCTTGCTACGCATAGAAATATTTATTTAGAGGGATATTTAAAAGCTATAACTAACAGTTTGAGCTAAATATTAGGCGACAGCGTGAATTTTGGTTTGAAAAAAGAGTTGCTATGTGTTCAGTCTATTCAAAAGCAAAGAACAGCTGCTATGCGAAAGGTAATTGTAATTTAGCACGCATATGGCGCTCGTTTTTCCTTCTCGGTGACATTTATCGCAGCTAGAGTCGAAACTTTACGCTCACAAAAACATATTCAATGCGCTTAACCCTGAAAAATTAAGTTACATAACACTTTGTCTAAAGTGTTTGCTTCAACAAACAGCACTGTTTTCGCGATTATTCTTGCTTGCAAACAAACATTTTTTTAAATTTAATTGTAAAATAAACAACTTAAAAAGAGATTCTATTGTATTTTGTTGGAAACCGATAGGAGTGAAAAAACAAAGCAAAAATCTTTATTCGAGCTTAAACAAACTAACAAGCTTGTTTTTTAATATTTAATCAAGTGTAGTATTACCGTGGTAATCATTTAGTATAAAAACAAATTTTTAAATTAAGGCTAAGAAGAAATCAAATCGATATAACTTTTTTAGTATAAGGATCGGTAACGAAAATCTTGTTTAATCAAAATTTTAAGAGGAAGGTTTGCTTGGTGATGATTTAAAAAATAAAAACATAATTTGGCCATTTAATTGCTCTTTTTTCTAAGATAAACTTTCTTCAATAAATGATTTAACTCTACAAATATCCTAATTCTGTGATTTAGCGATTTTATTCATTTCAATAGTTTCAATAGTAAACATTTTAAAAAAACTGAAAACTTTTGAGGCGAGGTAAACCAACTTTAAGTTTTTTAAAAATTTGAATATAAATTGCCCTAAAAAAGTTGCTTGAAGAATAAGTAATCAAATGTTGTTGAAATATGAAAAACAGATAAAGTTCTTCAATTTATTTTATGAATGGTTTAATTTTTTTTATAATTTTTGATTTTTAATTGAATTTACCTTTTTCCGTGTTTTTGGAACATTTAGCTTTTTGAATACTTTGTTTAAATGTAAAGAAAACTAGAGTTTAAATACAATGTGCTGAATTCTTACCTAAAATCGATTTAAAAAAACCTTAGCATCGCCTATTAAGATTAGTTAAAAACAAGAATGAATGTGATTTTTGTTTGTTACCTAGATTTAAAACATAAAACTTTATAAATGAATGAATTTGAAAGTTATGTGATTAAAAATAGTTGTGAGCGAGAGAAAAAACAAAAATTAAAAAACTGCCAGAATCATTAGATTAAGCCGAATTGCATTTGACAGCGACTCTGGTTTTTGTTGCGGCTTACCAATAAGGCGCACACATTAATTGTGCTTACAAAGGCATATTGATTGAAACTTCTGTGCAAGATTTCGTTGCTCTCAATTTGCCATTGTGTTTCATAGTACATGTTTTGTATAAAAAGATTAAACGGTCCAACTTCGATCGTTGCTTTCTACCCAACTTAAATTTATATTCATTCAACTCGACAGTTCGCTGCTATCGTGAAAACGCGCGCTCGAAACAGCTTTCAATTTTTCATTGTTATATTTTACACAGCTTTCACCCTCAGACAACCAAAAAACTGTTTGCTCGTTGCGAAAAAGTGCTTTTATTTGCGCTCTGGGAGTAAGAGAGATGAAGAAAAAACTCAAGTGAAATATTGTAGCTTCAGAGTGTTTGTCTTATTTTTACAAAAATACATTCTGTGTTCTTTCATTTAAAATGTTTTTGTTATAATGTTTGT
>NCKU01002842.1:0-17297 GCA_003675995.1 Dinothrombium tinctorium | reverse complement strand
AAAACTATTACATTTCTCTTTAAACATTGATTTTTACTTTTATTTTATTAGATTTTTAGTAAAGTTGAACTTTAAATGTAAGTTTTTGATTTAGTCAAAATTATAAAAATTTGAAATAAAAACTTTCCGAAATTCAAGAACGTGTTTTAAAACAGAAATGCATAAAGTAAAAAAGTTTGAGACTTTTGGAAAGACCGATTTTATATGACTAACCCAAAGAATTCCTCATTCGCCCATACATTTAACATCAAAATTTTCAATTTCCTTGCTATAAAAAAATTTTGCGTTTTCCAAAATTTAAAGGATGTAAATGTAAACTTTATTTTGCATACTGTGAAGCTTCTTTCGCAGCAAATTTAGTTTTTATACACAGTTTAAATATTTTTTTAGTCGCTTATAAATCAAGAAAAAAGATGCAAAACGTTTTCAGCGCTCTTCTTGTTCTTTGCCTTTTCTTAACTATTTGTTTACCTGTTGTCAACACCCGCTTTGGATTCCTCTATGGTAAGGGTTATTATACGGTTGGCGAAATTTTAAGTCGTAATACTATGGTGGGATCAAAAAGAAAATTTGATAAACAAGTAATTTCTTTGGATAAAATAAAAACCAAAAAATAAAAAATGTATTTGTAAAATTAACTTGTAAGCTTATTTCAATACTTTCTGTATATCCAAATTTTAAAAATATTTTGAAAATACCGTTTTGCTTTCCGCAAAAATTGTAGCGTTTTTTCCTGGATTTAAAGGATGTAAATTCATAATAAATTATGTTCATTGTGAAGCTTTCTTTGACAAAAAATAACTCTTTACACAGCATTTATACATTTTTTAGTTGAGCAAATAAGTGGATCAAATATGAAATACTTTCTCATCATATCTCATCTAATTGTTCTTTGCCTTTTCTTATTAATTTGTTTCCCTGTTGTTAACGCTCGCTTTGGATATGGATTTCGTTTTGGCACTGGTCCTTTATATCGTTGGCGTCTACGTTATTGACGAGCGTTCGATGAAAAATTTTATAAACAAGTAATTCCTTTGTTTATTTGCTGATAAAATTGATTTGTAAACATATTTTTACTACCTTTATTTTAAAAATATTTTCGATTATTTCATGTGTGCTACGAATATAAAGCAGCTTGTTTGCTAACTCGACCTAACACTTTATGTTCAATTTTATACTATTTTGATAAGCGTTAAAATTGCGTGTGGTTGATTTTTCCGACTCCATTTCTCACTATCTTCACAATCGGCTTCGATCTTCCTTTATATAAGCAGGCAACATTCAATGATTGTTCGCCTAACAAATCGGTCCTTATTGAAAAGCGTGACTCCACTTGTGCTACTTTTATTAATGCTTCGCTGCCATTGAGTTAAATACTAAAACAGAATAAAGCGATTGAAAATATCAATACGCAAAGTTATCTCTACAAATATATGTAATTGCTTGAAGTTGGTATTTTTCATGTTCAAAAAGTTTATTGAAATAAGAAAACATGTTTTTATGAATGAACAACAAAACAGATTCACACCCTTTTAAGGATCTATTCAATTTTGATATTTGTTGATTTGATATTTGATATAATTTTGCATCCAATCCATAAATAGACGATAAATTTTTTGAAATAATGTAACAATTAATATTCTTATGCCTTTTCACTCATACTTCTTCAATGAAACTTTCGAACACTGTTTAAGATGCAAAAATTTTTGTTTTTGTCGAAACAATTATTGAAAATATCATTTTACGCCACAATTTTTCGATAATTTCGTATTATTCATGTCTATTGTGGTTTTTAATGAATATAAATTTAAAAAATTGAATTTAATAATTTAAAATTTTGTAATTAAAATTTCGATAAAATTTTCAGAATCCTTGTATTAATATATTTACCAGCGTTTATTCCGAAAGTAAAATCAATGTGATTCCAACTTGGATCTGGCACTATGTATTCGTCTAAAAGCGGCACTGAAAATTGAGAAAAAAATTATTTAAGTAATAAGACGAAGTGAAACCACACCTTTAAGTTTTTGCTTCAATATTTCAACATCTTCCACGTCCGATAATAAATCATTTTTGCTATAGATGAGCGCAATATTTTGAGATTTGATACGACTCAAGTCATAAACAGGTGGCATGGGCTGATAAAAATTTTTTAAAATTAATTTCAAAGCGATTAGCGATTGATTTGATTACCTGATTATATTTTACTAGATTTTGATTGATGCCATAATCAAACTTTTGAAAATTTTTGCTTTTCATCAATTGAATAAAATGAAGCGCATTCCACTTGGAGGTTCCGGCTGGCAAATGTTGCGAATAAACGCCTAAACGAGTGAAATTTGTTTCTTTCTTGTTGAAACCAACGAAAGCGAAAATAATATTTCGACAAAATATTGTCGAATCAAATTTTGTGAAAAATAAATTCAATCGAAAATTGCAAAAATATTTCGTTAAACGACTTGACCACGATTTATCGATGAAAACTGAGCCTTTCGATCTAAATATTGAAATTTGACATCTGCAATTGATCTGTGAGTTAATAAATAATATTCTCACTTGAAAAGTCTGTTAAAAATTATTGTTTTAGAAAGCTTAACGAGCGGTGATCTCGTATTGTTCATGCTTGTAATCGGAGCCAAAGCAACGAAAGGTTTTATGTACTTCGAAAAGTGCGGCTTTTCTGAAAGAAGCGCGAACATAATCATCGTTCCTTGCGAGTGACCGACGTACCCAAGTGTCGCTGAAATGAAATATTTGTTTACAGCGTTGAAAGTTGTTTCTCCTTACAATGATTTGTTATTTTAAGAATGTGGTTGATAACTGCTGGTAGATCATATTGAGCCATTTCACTAAACGTGAATTCCCAAAATTTTTCATTCGATGCTTTGAGAATTGTGTGATTTAGCGAGTAACGATTACCGCGCGAATTGCATAACCACACATCATAACCACGTTTGCTCAATTCAAAACCTAAATTATTTCCGACTACCGACATATTTTCATTTATGTTTCCACCAGGAGAATTGATGAGAAAAGAAGCGCTCGATGCAACAAAACCATGTTGCAAAAGAATTGGTTTCTTCCTGCCATTGATTTTCGGATTGACAATTCGATGTACTGTTAAAATATAGCCATCCGCAGTAGTGACTAAATGTTCTTCGGCTGTAAAACCGCGCGAAAGGATGATTTCAACGGCTGTTCTATTCGCATCAGTTTCTCCCCGAACTATAAAGTACTGAAGAAGAGAAAGCAACACTAAAATTACAACATAAATTCGCATTGCGTTTAAATGTTTGAGTGTAGTTTTGAGTAAAAATGTTTTAAATACGCCCTTTATCAATTCCTCGTTATCGGCTTTATTACCATTTCAAGTAATTGTATTTGATTCAATTTTGTTTAAGCTGAAATCAAACTCTGAAAGAGAAGATAAAACAATCATTTTTATTGTCTCTCATTTTCAATCAAAATTCTTCGCAACGATTTAATTTTTAAATCTTTTTTGCTTTGGTTTTTCATTCAAATGATAAATAAGCGTAAGATCATTTTCGTCAGTAACAAAATATGATTAAATTAATAGAATCTCAGATAGGTAAAAATCGTTGCTCTATTCCCGGAACTTTATTATTTCAGATGACACCTAATTTACTTTTTAATTTTTTATCTTGATATACGCAAGCAAAACGCATGATCTGAACTTTTTGTTTTGCAATGATTGACTAATATGAACGAGAAGCTTTTCGTAAGAAGCATTTTCAATTGATTTTTAATTAATTATTTAATGACACACATTGATATATTGACATACAAAAAGTTACTTCAAACTGTTTTAATTTTTATTTTATTTTATTTTATTTCAATGTAAAATTCAACTAAATTTCAAAATGTAAACATTTATGTGCGAATAGGACAAAATTGATTGTCGATCAAATTACCAATCGTTTCACAGTTGATCGTTAAAAATGATGAATGAGTTCCAGACATTTGAATCAATTCAAAATCACCGTCGATCAGCTAGAGATCAAATAGATGTTTAAAATATTGAGACTAAAATCAATTTAAAGTTTGTCGGTTCAAGTAAAAATAATGAAAAATTTATGATAGAAAAGAATTTTTTCATTTCCTATTAACTCTATGTTCGCTTTTTTCCTCATTATTCTTGATAAAGTCATATTTATAACTCATACCTTTTGAAATTCGTCGCTAGATGCTGGTGTATCAAATATTTCCGATTTTGAAGTAGAACAAATTAGTTTTGCTTCACCTTTGAATATCGACGACGGATTATAAATTCGCATTTTGACAAGCTTTTGGAGAAATCTTTCGAAAGCTATTGCGAACAATTGTGGTGACACTTTATTCGCACTGATCGAATTGATGAATTCAATTGTTCTACGTATTTTATCGTTATTAGTTTTCACAACCATTATTTCTTGCTTAAGGTTTTCCACTGTTTCAGAGGAATTAAATAAAGACGCGTAAAAGAGTAAGAGGTTATCGCACGCTTCGTTCTCATTGATAAGATTTACTTGATTCGAGAACCAGACTGCGAGGGCGTTCAAGTAATCAGGAGCCCCATCGAGGATAATTATTTTATTGATTAAGCTCGGATCAGTTTTTTGAAGCTGAAGCGCCACTTCAAATGCGAGCGGTGTACCGAAAGAGTAAGCGACAAATTCATATTCAAGCTGCGGATACTCTTCTCTCAATCGTTTCACGTAAAAAGCAGCGATTTCTTCGAGTGTTTGCAAGTCATCTAATTCTTGAATCCAATTCATGCCAATAATTGGACGTGTGATATAATGAGTAAATGGTTTCATTAAATCAAAGCCTCCTTCCACCGGCGGAAAAAAGAAAATAGGCAAACCTTGATCAATCGATGCAAGTTTAGTAAATAAATTACTCGGCAGCTCGAACACATTTAAATCATTTTTGTCTTTACGAACATTTTGATCTTTTGCTGTTTTGACTATCTTCGATGAAAATTCTCTGATATCTCTCACCGTTAACTTTCGAAATTCTTGAATCGCCATCACTATTTTAAACTCTCTTTCGAGGAAGAGGTTTATTTCAGTTGCCATTAGTGAATCAATTCCTAAGTTTGCAATAACAATGTTATCATCTAATGTTGAAGTATCGCTTACTCCGATTAAATTACAAATAAACTTTAATAAATCAACATTAAAGTTCGATGAGTTAATGAATTCATCGGGCACTAGGCTTGAACAAATGGGACGAGAAGAGTTGATAAACATGTCTAAAACCGACAAACACGAAGAAATTCTTTGTGGCAAAGTTCCAGCAATTATCACATTATCGTCTTTAAAATTCTCACTCACAAAACCTACGTCGCTTACAGCTCCCCATTGAATTGCAACTCCGTGTAAATCATCTTCCCTTCGCTTTTCGCAAATATTTTCCATCACTGAATTAGCAAATCCGTAGTTACTTTGGCCAGCATTTCCTCGTCCACACACTGCTGATGAAAAACAAACAAAATAATCAAGTTGAGGACATGATACTCTTGATATTTCATCCAAAAATCGAGTGACGTTTGCTTTTGGTGCGCACACTTTTCTAAACGATTCTTGAGTTTGATTTTCAAGCAGAGCATCAGACAAAACAAGAGCGAGGCTAAATATTCCACCGATTGGCGCTAAATTATTTGCCTCGGTTATCAGCTGCAATGCTAAATCATAACTTGAAGCGTCGTTAATTTTAATTTGAACAAGAGCACCTTCCGCTTCTATCTTCTCAATCATGTATCGTTGGTTGTCATCTTTGATACCCGTTCTGCTTGTTAATATTAATTTCGTAGCACCTCTTGTTACTAACCAGTAAGCAAGCTCAAGTCCCATGCCACCAAGGCCTCCAATAAGAACGTAAACTTTCTCCGGATGACAAAATGTTCGAGGAATGGCTTCAACAACAGATTTGAGTGATGAGCTGTTCTGTTCTTCACCTCTTATTTTAATGAGTAATTTTCCAATGTGCTCACTACTATCCACAGAGTAAAAAGCTTTTTCAGCTTCTTTAATGTCGAAAACAGTTCTTTTCAAAGGTTTAACTGTTCCATTTTGAATTCCTTTTTCGATTAAGTCTTTTAATCTTAATAATTTTGAGGACGCAGTTTGAGATCTATCTACAGTGACTTCAGCTAGTAAGTTGGCGAGACAAACAACGTGAAAAGTTTTGTTGTTCGTCAATTTGATCGGATCTAAAACAAAATTTTTATTCTTGGTTAAAATCGATGACTTACCTAAGACGTTATCTTGAATCAAATCATAATTTCCGATTTCAACAAATCGGCCGAATTCAGCGAGACAATTCAATGACGATTGTAATTTTTCTTCGGCCAGAATGACGTCCACGCCTGTACCGTTTGTTTGCTTAAGAATATGTTCCTCAAATGTGTCATCTCTAGAATCGACTATATGATCATTTCTTAAATGTGGGAATGTTTTGAGTAGAAACTTTTTCTTTTCTTCTGTGTTGACAGAAGTGAAAACCTCACATCCCATAGCGAGACAAATTGAAATAGCTGCTTGATCAACTTCGCATGAATCAGCATGAATTAGGACTTTTTCTTTTGCTTTTAAATTCGCGCTTATCAATAATGCAAAGTAAGCTGTTGCATAAACCATTGGAACAGTAGCAGCTTCTTCAAGTGTCCAATTATCTGGAACGGTAAGCACAAAATCATCCTTTTTTACGAGTACCGTTGTTGCGATTGCGTTTTTTGAACAGAATCCAAAAACTCTTCTCCCATTTTCGTCAATACCAGAGAATTCATTACAAATGCTGCCTGACAACTCTCCGTGTCTTGGAAAAGCGCTCGATGAAATTCGACCACTCGCGATCATAACATCTTTGTAATTCAGAGAAGAATAAAAGCAATTGACTACATATTGATCGCGATTTCTTTCGCTTTTCGACACCGATTTCCAATGTTTGTGTGAAGCTTCGTACCAACATAAACTAGAAAAATCGCCTTTTGTTTTAATATCTAAATATGCGTTTTCCGTCATAACTTTATTTTCCTCTTGCATCTTTCGATGAATGTAAGTGCCGTGCAGCCCATTTTTAAATATATTCATAACAAGATCTTTTTCTAATACATCCTGAGGCACTTCATCTTTACTTGAAATCAAGCAGCGTATTCGTTGACCACCAGGTTCTTTTCGCAAACAGCGAGTTAAACCACGAATGCCGTTTACTTCTTCGGTTGTTTTTAACAAAATTCGGTTTTCTCGATTCTCTTTCAATTCACGTTTTATTTCATCGATCCACTCGTAGCTATCGAATTTAATATCGATTATGACTGGGTTTTTAAGCAAATTAATGTCTTCAATTTTTTTCAATATCATTGAAACAAAACCACAGTCATCTTTTCGTTCGCAAACAATCTTGAAATTGGCTTCGCGAATAACGCTTTTCAAAAGCTTCTCAAAATTAAATTTTGGCACTGTAAACGATTGCATCTCGAGAATTTTTTCTTCGATTTTTGTCAAATTATCTCTAAAGAAATAAATCAAAAGGCCATCTTTCTTAAGCACAGAATAACATGAATTTAAAAATTCGAATAATTCATTTTTTGATTTCTCGTGTAATGCATTCGTCATAAACTCGCTGCTCTTATCTTTGTAAATGATTAAATCCGCATCTGAACTCGAAGTCGGAATTATCTTTTCGCTTGATTCGGTCGGCAAATTTTTGTACTCGCATTTCAACAAACGTAGTTTGATAATTTCGGTAATGATGTCTCGCATTTGGTTCCAAGTTTCATTGTACTCAATAATATTTAAATATTTTCCTCTTGTATCATCGACAGCTATTTGAATGCAATCTTTAACCAAATAATCGAAACTCGATTTCAAGAAGTAAATAAACTTATCTTCATCAATTAAACTTGCGAAAAATTGGTTGGCTTCCATTTCTTCATCGACAGCAGATTTAAGTTTAGTGTAAAATGAAAATTTTTGGCCGCTGAATTCTAGCTCATTCACTTTTTCAAAATTTGGTTGTTTTATCGGCTTTAAATGAAGCTTTTGCAAAAGAGAAACACAAGTTTCGCAAAACTCATTTCTCATTTGGATTTCTCTGTCGCTTTGAAAAATGTGCAAATCGTAAGGAGTGAAAGTTTCGAATTCAACTGCGGCAACTCGTTGATCTTGTCTTTTAGCTATTTCATTAGTTTTTAACCCTTTAATGATGAGTCCCTCGGTAAATACAGAAGCGGTCATTTTGTCGAAATATACATCGAGAACATCGTTTTCCGCGGAGAGTTTAAAAAGAAAACGAGGGTCGAATCTAATGCATTCAACGAAAGTTGGCACGTGAAGAGTGCGAGCATTTGAAGCAAGGATACAAACTTGAAGCATTGCATCAGTAAAATTTATCCATTGTCCATTCCATTTGACCCTTGCTCTTGTTCCATCTGCCGACGCTTCAATTATTGATTGAAAACTTGGACCGTAATCATATCCGCGGATTTTCAATTCTTTGTAAATATTTTTTGAGTTTAGCTTCATTTCGTTGCAGTTACACTCTGTCTGCTTTTCGAAGCTCGTTGTTTCTTGCAATTCTCTAATCGTTCCTGAAACACAAGTTGCTCCATTTTCTTTGATCATAAATCTGCCGGTGTCTTTATTAATTTCTATATCCAAACGAATCGTTGATCCTTTTTGAACGATGATTGCTCTTTGAAATTTAACATTCTTAAATTCAATTGGCCTATCGAAAATATCAAAACCAGAATTAGCCGCATAATAATGCCATGCATAGTACAAGTAACCAGTCGCTGGAAACAAAATTTTCCCATCGATGCAATGATCTTCAATAAACTTAAGCTCGTTTTTCAAGAGATCAAGTTCTTTCACCGTCGAATACTGTGTTGCAGTAAAGTATTCTTGGAATTCGGGCACAAAATGAGTTTTTGAATGATCCCATTTCAAGAGATGACTAAGCGATGCGGTTTCGCGCGGAACGGGATATTCAACTTTATCATAAATTCGTTCTATCGCAGGATTATGTCCATTGCAATAAATATCGCCGATTGCTGAAAAAATGTTTAGAAGACTTTCATTTTCCAATGAAACGAAAGAACAACTAGATAAAGTGTGTTTGATAAGTGGTATTAGCATCGAATGAGGGCCGATTTCCACGATACACGCGTTTTCTGGTATATTGTTTACAGCGTCTCTGAAAAGAACGGGTGATGCAATAAGATTCGCATAAAAATGTGCATCACAAAAGCTTCTTTGCTCTTCATCAACAACAGAAGCACTTTTCCACTTTCGTGATCTAAACTTCGGAACTTTGATGATTTCACTCAACTCTCCCATCAATGATTGATAATAGTGCTCCATAAGTGGAGAGTGGTACGCCACTTTACAAGATGAAACTTCTTCTGCAAAAATATTTTCAGCTTTTAATTTTTCAATAAAATCTGTTACTTCTTTTCTTAATCCTGAGACTGTAATCTCATTTTCAAAGTTATCACATGCTAAAAACACGTTAGATGGACATTGTTTTTTAGCTTCCTCCCAACTCAATCCAACTGTAGCCATCATTCCTTTTTGCTTCATATCAAAACTAAATTTACCAATATGATAAGCAATCAGAACTGCTTCGTCTGCTGTTAAACATCCATCTGCATAGCCAACAGCAACGTCTCCAATTGAATAACCAATTAGTCCACTTGCTTTTATACCGACAAACTGAAGCACATCAATCATCGCGATTTGTATGCTCACAGTTGAGACAAGCGAGAAAATTATATTTGAATCAAGATCAACATTGTCGTCAAATAAAAGTTGCATTAAATCAACGTTCTTTGTCTCCAATACTTGAGCTGATCTTTCGATATTTTTTCTAAATGGTTTGAGTTTCATCACATCTTTTGACATTGCTTTCCATTGACATCCGAGAGCAGGGAACAGAAACCACAAAGACTGCGTTTGTTCATTTCGAGAAAATTTTTTTCGCAAAATGTCCTTCTCGTCTAAAATCACAAATCCTCGCCAAAACATTCCAGTTTCAAGTGGAGTTTTCGAAACATCGTTCAACAATGACAAAAATTCTTTTGTCACTTCGTCTTTATTGCGTTGTATCCATTCAAATACATAATTTACGCCTTCTTCTGTTCGTCCACTTACATTCACAATTCGCGGAATGCCTTCGATAATTTTGTAAGAATCTTCGTTAACAACCTTTTCATTAGCTTTGAAGATCGCGTGTACATTCACTCCTCCATAGCCAAAAGAGTTCATCGGTATTATTTCATCATCAAAACGACGCTTTTCGAGAACTGGAATAATCTGCCCTTCAATTAAATCCTTGATATTCGGATTTGGATTCTTAAAATTCAGATTTACAGGAATGCAATGCTTTTGAAATATGAGCGAAATTTTTGTGATGGCACATAAAGCCGATACAGGTTCTGTATGACCAATATTTGACTTTAAACAACCAAACATAATCGGCTTTTTACTTCCCTCGCGATAAGAAGCAAGAATCGATCGAGACTCAATTACATCTCCAGCAGGAGTTCCAGTAATGTGACCCTCGATGTAATCAATCGACAACGGATCTATTCCAGAAGCTTCAATTGTTTCTTTCAATAATCTTCTTTGTGACTCATAACCAGGGAAAGTAAGTCCTTCTTGTTTAAAGCCATCTGAATTCGTTTGACAAGCAATAACTGAAGCGTAGATCCTCTTCGCATCTTTGCGTCTCTGAACAAATGCGGCAACAACAGCTTCAGATCGGCAGTAACCGTTCGCGCGCTCATCGAGACATTTTGATCTACCATCTGGTGATATCATTTTTATTGCCATTAAACCTGCATCTCTATGTGGTGCTAATGTTAGAAAAACTCCGCTAATCAAAAAATTATCGCAATGACCAGCTTTCATCATAATAATCCCTTCATTTAAGCCTGATAAACTCGTTGCACACGCTGTATCAATTTCGAAAGCTGCTCCTCGAAATCCAAACGCTTTTGCAATCTCTGCGCAGCCATTCTTGAACGTTGCTTTCTCATTGTCTTTGTTCAACAAGTTCTTTGAAAAACATCGGTTAATATCCTTAAAGCAGAGCGAAACTATTAATGCCGTTCTCGAGCCTCTTAGAGTTTCAGGAATCAAACCTGGAAAATTTAAAAATTAATTTAATTCACTTGAATGCATACCTACCTGCGTCGTAGATAGCTTCGTAAACAACTTCATAAAGCATTCTGAACTGTGGATCCATAGAGTCGGCTTCTTCTGGTGAAATTCTGAAAAATTGCTGATCTACTTTCGAAATGTCTTTTATTGTTCCTTTAAATGGAGGTAATCCTACGTAACCTAAAGAATTCGAATTTTTAATTAATTCAAAAATTCAAAGATTCAAATGTTTCTTTAATCGGCTAGAGATTTTTCGCTAAAATCTATTTTATTACTTTATTAAATATTGGATTGATATGAAATTTTGGTTTTAAATTAAATATGAAATTTTGGTTAATCAAAATAAATGAGCATACCAATTGGCCATCTTCGATCATCAGCGCTGTAAAGTTCGTTGCCGTTGATCAAACTGAGCCAAAATTCTTCGATATTATCCGATCCTGGATATCGACCAGAAATGCCTGAAATAACTACATCCGCTTCGCTTGATTCCATTTCGCTAAAAAAAGTAGAAAGTGAAAAATATTTTTAAAATATAAAAATGAAATTATTGACAACAATTTAGGAAATAAAAATTTTCAATCTCAAAATGCTGAGTCTGCAAAGAGCACTGTGAATGTGTTTCAAATTGTTAAGTTAACTTAACAAAATTTCTTGCATTTTTTTGTGCATTTAAAACGAGATTGCTAAACCAACTTGAAATACAAAATTTCCCAAGGCAAAATTCTGTTTAAACACTTATCTCATATTGAAAAAATTGTTTACTTTAAATCTGATGCTTTTGTATTGCTTCATCTTTCGCAATTTTGCAATTTTGCAATAAGATTGAGCGTTATTCTCATTTAAATTATTTTATTTTATCATAATTTTTAAGCTCATTACAAGATTCAAGATTTTTTTAAACATAAGATGTGTTTGAATTTTGATACTTAAGCGAGTATTTTTTTAACAAGTAACTTGATCGAATGATTCAATATTATAATTTTAGTTAATTTTTGTTTGATTTCTCTAAAATTATTCATGAAAAATACGGAAATCTTATTTTTTGCACTCTTCATATTGTAGTTTTTGTACATTTATACTAACAAAGACAAGATTACAGAATAACAGAGAAAAGAAATACAGAAATACAGAATATTACTCCAGTTTTATATACAACAATTGGAGAATATTACTCAATACTCTGTATTGATACTTGTACAACATTTTTGTACATTGTTTTTGTACTTTTATACTAAATCTTTAAACCACTGCTACTTTTATAAAAATCACATCGAATAATTTCGGCAAAGCTACACCAACTGACCATGAATTTTGTACTTTTGATGCTTATCATATTTGTTTTTTTTTCCTTGAAACTTCGCTTCTTATACTCGAGACGCAAAAGTTAAGTAAAATCGGTTGCCGAAGGCATCTACTGCTAATGTTCAAAATAGCGACGTCTTATGCAATGCGAGAATAAAAGGTCGAGGATTGGCCTTAATGATGACAAGTATAAGTTTAGTGCGAAGAAAGTGAAATGACATAAAAAATGCAAAAATTTTGCTCGCTACAATCTTTCTTGAATCTTTTTAAGGCATGTTTTTGTTTTGAAATTCGATTTGCATTATGTATATTTGCGCAATATGATTTCGAAAGTCTTGATTCTCGACAAATATTTTTTAGCATGTTTTTTGTTAAGCTACACCCAAATTTTATGTAAAATTTCAAATTTCAACTTCTTTTTTTTGCAATTTTGAAAATTTTCCTGCTTGTACGTAAAGCAGCCAAAAATATTGCAAACCAAGTTTTAGTATAAAACGATCGAGCAATTTGCAAAGATCAAGTTATTTCTCAATTCAAATGAGTAAAAAACACTAAATTATGAATATTTAATTCAAATTGTGTTTAAATTTTATTTAATATAACAAATAATAAAATAACAAAGTTGTGTGAAAGGATGTCAGTTAGTGACACCGGAAAGTGGCAGAAGTTGCGAGTTTGTCGAATGCGAAATCATATTTAAGAGTGTGCTTAAAAAGCTAAAGCTGTGTAGCTTTAAAATTGCGTAAACAAGTTGAAATAAAAAATTGATATTCAGTGATGTTATTCATTTTTATTTTGTCTCTAGTCTGGCATTCTTGAAGCAAAAGCTATATAAAAAGGATTACCGATCGCTTATAAAGTGCTAAAAATAGTAATGCCTTCAGCAAACACGGTGTTTGAGAAGTGAAGCATTGCTTGGAGGAGAAAAGCAAAGCTAATGTAGTGAAATCGCGATATCGATAAATGCAAGAATTTTCCTCTTAAGCAGAAATAAGGAAAGTAATTTTCGTTAACCAAGAATAAAAAGAAAAAAACTTAAACGCAAAGTGTTCAGGTTATTAAACAATTTAAAAAGTGCAAATTTTTTCTCTAGGTAAGTACAATTCTCATATTTCACAATTGTGCAATGATACTGTATGCTTTGTATTTTCAATTGTATTATGTTTGTATTGAATTCTTTGTATTCAATTGTGTTTTTAATCTTATTTACAGAGAATTAAATCAAAAATTGTGTGAAAATAAAATGAACAGCGAGCCTGCAAAATACGACAGCCACAATTTTATTCCAAGACACGATGCTAAATTTTTACTCGAAGCAATTGAAAATGACTTCAAGCAGAAAGCAATCGATTTTGTGATTGATGTTGGTTGTGGATCGGGCAATATAACAAAGGATATATTCGATGCTACAAAATGTAAGCAATTGATTGCGCTCGATAAAAATGCTGCTCAAATTGAATACGCCAAGAAACATTATGAAAGCGATGAGATGAAATTCAAAATCGGCGATATTACGGATGACTGGGAGAAATTAAAAAATGAAATTGATTTTGAACACAAAGCTGACATTGTCACTTCAAATCACTGTTTGTCTTGGATCGAAGATAAGCGCAAGGCTCTTGAGAATATTTTCAACATGATGAAACCAGGTGAGATTTAAGAGCAACATTAAACATTTTAGCTATCTTAACAAATTGATGATTGCTAATCCCAAGTGATTTGTTTATTTATTTTATTTTTATTTTTATTTAAGGTGGAAAATGTTACATTTTTGCTTTCCACGAATGCAGAAATTCGGAACATAAATTCGAAGATTACATAATTCATTCACCAAAATGGAAGCAATATTTTAAGCCAGTGTTTGAATTAAAAGACAAGCAAGATAAATCAAATTGGGAAAATTGTTCTGGCAAAATATCATTCGCGCCATTTGGCTTCTTTTATAGAGAAGATGAAGAGGAATGGCGGAAGATGTGCGAATCGATTGGCTTCGAAAATATCCGCTTATCTGTTGCCAATAATTCAATTTCGAAGCACTTCGACCAACTTGTTGATATGTTTGTTTACGTATGTCAATGGCTTCGTTTCATTCCCGATTCGTTGAAAGATGAATTTGTTGTTGATTATCTAAAGTCATTTCGTGAAGGTTTAGGAGAGTGGGTCACTATTAAGTTTGACAGTCTTGTGCTTTTTGCTGAAAAGCCGAACTAGAACAACAAAGCTTAAAATCAGATTAAACAAGCTTTTCGTGAGAAATATTTTTAAAATAAATCGATAAAGAGTTAAATAAGTGGATAAAGTGCAGGTACATTAATTTCAAGCAATGAACGTGTTTTATTGTGGTAAGATTGTTTTCGTCCAGATTAAAAATACTACGTAAATAAAGAGTTTTCAACTTTTTTACGAAACAACTTGATTGATTCATTTCTCCGTTTCTAATTGAATCAGTGACTTAAGCGTCAATAACAATGCATCTTGATTCAGTATTAATTTTAATAATAAAGTCAAATTGTGTCTTTTATTGATTACTTGTGACTATTGCATGAAGTTTCTCTCAATTAAATTATTTAATTGATAACTTTAATGAATTCTATCAAGAAAATCAATCAAAATCATTTGATTCGCCTGCTTCACTAATAGTGACTAACAAATAAGCAATATGTTAGTTGCTAAAATAAGCATTTACATTGTTTAAGCATTCATTTAACCAGCATTCGAAAACCAATAAGCCGAATGGAATCCTTGCGTCGAGAGTTTAAAACAATTCACAATTTGCGAATTCATTAAACCCAAACATTATAATATGTAACCAATACTCTCGTTTCACCTTTAACGTTACGTTTATTTTCAACTGCAATCACTTAACGTTTTGATCTCATTTGTTCAACCTTTTTTAAACGAAACTTTTCATTTTGGAAATTGTTTTAGGTGCTTCAAAGAGTCGCATTTTCAATTTTTCCATTGTGACAACAAAATTAATCTTCGACATTAATCCATCGTTCGAACGTTCTTCGTTGAAAATGTGTAATTAATAAAAAGCTATTGGATAACAGTGACCTCTGATTTGCTTATAATTTTTCATATCGCTTATTGTTTGTTCATAATTTTAAATCACAAACAAGCTTTTGAAACTGATTCATTTTGTGTTTTAACGAAGTTTACACAATGTTAACTTATCTAACGTTCAGAAAATTTTTCCGAAGATTAGTTAAATCATTTTGCAATCAATTTTTTATTTTTAATTGACATTAAAATTTATGTCCGAAAATTGTTTTCTTTAAAAAGACAATAAAAGCAATAGAAAGCTTGAATTTAAAAAGCAAATAAGCTTAGTTTTATTTTCCTGATTCTGTAAATCTTGATCACGTTAAAATGCTTGAGTCGTTTTTGGAAAAAATGTCACAGCATAAAATGAAATTTTTTGATATAATTATAGCTGGAGATAGTTGTTGAAAAGATAAAAAGTGATGAATGATTGTCATATGCCTTTAAAAATTTCTTTTCACAATAATTTTATACAGAGAGCATCACGCGAGAGTATATTTGAAAAATGACTGACGAAAGACAGAAAGGTGCATGACAATAAGAATTAAAATTAAAGTTTAAAATTTTTATTTTGGATCATTTATAATGTAAAAAGCAAAGTTCCAAGTAAGTTGGCATCTTTGTAATTTTAAACTGAATGTTGGAAAAACAAGAACACAAAAGACATGATGGATTTGTACTACCGTCGAAAGAAAAAAGTTTACTAAAGCTAAATAAATACTTCATTGCAAATCACAACGTCACACAAAATGTGCATTATTTTGATTTATTTCGAAAATACTGTTTTAATTCAAAAATACAAAAAATTTATAATAAAGATAAAGACGGTAATTCAGTTGCAACATTTTTTATTTGAATATTTTGTAGATCTGAGGTTACTTTTTCGACCACTTCCATTTTTACGATTGTTTCGTCTGTTTACCACCTTTTTAACCACTTTCGCACTGTCACAACAGAAAAACCTACACTAGGCGAAATATTTACAATTGATTCATTCTTAGTCTTTAGTTAAATAATTTTGATTTTTCGTCATATCTGAGCACTAATACAAAAACGATTTAAATGAAACACCGCTTTGAAATCACGATTTTGTTTAAATAAATCAAAATTAAGCATGTCCAGTGTGACGTTTCATGAAATGCAGTGAAGTATTCTTTTAGCTGTAGGAAACTTTTTTCTGTAACGGTAGTACAGGTGTTTCTTTCGAGATTTCCACTATGTATTCTTTAATAATTTTTCAAAAAGATCTAACAATTCAATATTTCAAATATATAATATTTTAATAATATCTGTGCATAATATTTGCGCAAAAATTTACTCAAAAAAATTTTTAAGTTAAAGATAAAAAGATAATGTTGTGATAAAAATTTTTGTAGCGTTAAAAGGAAGGTAAATTTGTCTTGTTTGAATATATTTTTTAAAATGTTGCAAAGTAGGGGTAAATTCTGGACAATTCCGTATTTTATTTCCCTTTATCTAAAAAATTTTGTTAACTCTCTTTAAAACTTTTTTTGTTTATTTTCAAATAGATTTTTAAAAAAATTATTTCAAATCTTTTCCCTTCAATTGATGTGCATACAAGCACTCTTTGAACTAAACACAAAAAGAATTAACTTCTCAGTCATTGAAGGGACAAGCAAAGTTTTCATTTTAATTTGAAATTAAATTTTTTTTTTTTGAACTCAGAAGTTTTTTAACATTAATTTTCCCAAAGGATGGACAAAATTCATCTCTCATTTCTATTAATAATTTTTGTGTCGAAAAATTATCTGACGAAAACAT
>NCKU01002841.1:0-17303 GCA_003675995.1 Dinothrombium tinctorium | reverse complement strand
CAGCAACACTGTATAGGAAAAAAAAAAAAATTCAAACTTATCTTCGAATTAGTCGGAAAAGATACAAAAATCACACTTTTAGCACATCTTCGGCAAGATTTCAAGATTAAGTTCACTTTCTTCTTCGCGAGCGAAAAATACAAAAATTTTCAACGCGTGAGAGTGACAAGAAAAACGCTTATTGAACTACGCACGCATTCAACAATAAATGATCGCTTCAAAAGAACAGGTGAAAACAGGTGGTCTGTGCACATTCGTTTGACACACTTCTATATATATACGTGCGCATTTACAATAATAATTTCGTTGAATTTTCTCTATTTTTTCTTTCTTCGTTGATGATACTGAAAAACTAGTCACGCACTGTTTCATTAATTCATTTACACTTAGAAACACTTTTTTCAGACAACTAATTCCTCTTTTAAAAAATTAGTAATGATTCCTAATTAAAAGCTTAAATAATGCTGCTTGGCAAAAGTCATAATTGAATTCGGTTAAAATAGTTTGTCGGTGAAAATGAGCGAACATGATGTTTAAAAAAAGTTACACGAACAAATATTTTGCAGCTAAAAATTATCGAACATCGAGCATAATAGAGAGAAAGAGAGAGAACGCGATCAGTCGCTGTTGAAACAGGGATTTAGTGAACTGAGTGAGACAGAAGACGACTCCAACTTTTAGTTTGATTATATGTTCAAGCTTTTGCAACGACCGTTGAACAAATAAAAAAAGACAATCAATGAGACAATTTCAGGCAGCGATGAGATCTAAACTAAAATAAAAAAATTTCCTTTTTTGTTTGCTCCGAAAACACAATAAAATGTAACCCAACTTTCATATAACGGTAATAAAACAAGCGTTTACTTCATTTATTTCAAAGCGGCAATCAAGCTCTTCTCGCTCACTATTTCCTCTCTCTTCCTATTCTTCTTCGCTCTTTTTATCTCTCTTCTTCCTTCATTTCGATTCAACTTGTATTCAATTAAATTTAAATTGTCGATAAAAGTCCAGCTCATTAATTTCGACAGCAAATACATTATAAATCACTCTCGTCATTCATTTTAAATGACTGAGTATTTAAGTTTTTTTGGCTGGAAATATTAAACATCAATAATTTTTGTTTACACCGTGATAAAAGCACATTAAATGCATGAAAAAGTGTGAAAAATTAAGATTCTTCAATTTAGTAAATGAAACATTTATTTCTATTAAATTTTTATTTACTTTCTTTTTCGGTAAAACGATTTATTTTCCGCAATTTTCGAAATGAAAGAGTTTATTTGTAGAACTTTGAATTGCTCTACGGAGATTTCGCGCTGAAAAGCGATTTCGTCCTTGAGCAAACAAAATTTTTTCACTTTTAAAGTGAAATTCGGCAAAATGTTTCACTTCAATCAGGTAAATGTAAATTTTTTGAATGGCGTCGTAAACAGCAAAAGCTTCTTTGTTGCTTACTCTGCTCTTTAAACTTACCACAATGACCACACTCAGATGACCAGATGATCCCTTGAGTAAAATTTTGTTTTTAGTTGTTTTGGTCAACTTCTTACCTTGTTCTTAAAAACTTTCGGTCATTTCATTCTTAAAATAAATTTCTAGCCTCTTGTTTCCAATTTTTATCAGTTTTTAAAGAATTCACTTATGAGGATGACTTTATCAAGATGCAAGCTTAAATGAGACTCTCTGGCTTAGAGAAAAATGAAGCAACAATCATAAAGAGAAAATAAAAGAAAAAAGTAGAAAAAATGGATAAAATGCTTAAACAAAAAATCAAAATAATAAACAATAAATAAAATACAAGATTAAAATTAATATCGAAATGTTTCAATAATTTCTCACACCTTAATGAGGGTAGCTGCCTCCAATCGCTAGAAAATTGCTCTCTTCTTTAGGATTCAATTTACGGAAAGCAAAACTCAAACCTTGAGGCCTATGCATAAATAAAAAATTGCTGTTGATGATCTTCAGTTGCTTAAATGCAAAAAGGCGACTGCCTTTGAGTGATGAAATGAAAGGTTTTTCATGAATAAATTTAGGAAATCGAAAGGAGGATTACAGTGCAATCGTTGGAGGATTCAAAAAGTAATGTTGGAAGTTTTCGAAACAATATTGAAAAATAAATGCAAATACCAAAAAGTTTTCATATTTATAAATTAAATGCGGTCAAATTATCAAATAATGCGTGTTCAATGTAAAACGACCGATTGCAATTATTTTTTGAAAAATTCAAACTATTTATGTGGCTCTTAAAGCGAGTAATTCGAACGAAAATATGCGAGAAGCAAACACGTAAAAACTGCGATCTCCACTTTATAAATTGGCGAAAATGCCACTTTCAGGAATATTTTTTGAAGAAGAAGAAAAAGAAAAAGAAGTTATTCACATAGAAAAGCTTGATTTAAGTCTAAATCATATCGGAGCCGTGAAAATTACAAGGCTCTCGTGTAGGCTATGGTTTTAGCAAAGCAACCAACGCTCAAAATCAGATTATAAAATATTTTTGTTTTTTGTTTGTGTTTTTATGCTGCGTTACACAAAATATTTTTTTTAATTAAAATTAAATGAAATTTCTATAGACGCAAATTGTAAAAAATTTTTGCCATTTCAATCACCTTGATTTTAAGCATTGAAAAAAGGAAAAAAAGCTGGTTTTAAAAGCCAAAAATTATGGAAATGTGAAAATGAGAAATTTAAAATATTCAATAGAATTTAATTGAAGTTACTTACCACAACACTTTTCTTGCATATTTCAGTAATAACTTGCGTTGTATTAAATAGCTTTTTGCAAATTAATAAAAATAATTTAATCGTATGAATTAGCTACTTGTTGCGTGAAAAAGATCTTCTCTTACTCTGTACACAAAAAGTAGGAGTATTTTATTATGGAAATAAGCGCTAAAGCAAATTGCATTTAGCATTGATGAAGTGAGCAATTTTCAAAATGAAAAATAACAATTGATGATGATGGTGGTATAATGGTAGGATGAATTGGCTTGGAAATTTAATTTTTTATTTTTTTTATTTTTTTATTTTTTTTTTGCTTTTGCTGGGTTCAAAATTGATTCATATTTTTTAGTGATAGATACAAATCAAGTTAGTCCTGGTAAGAGTAAGCAGCTATTGCTTTTGTTTGTATTTCGCATGATGAGATGATAGTAAATATTTTATATGTGATATACTCTTAAACACTATAACATAAAGCAGCACAAAATGGAAGTACTATATATTGTGAGCTTTTTAAATCTTATTAAAATTTTCAATAGATACTTAAATGCAACTTTGTTTTTAATGAAACGAGTGGGTTTAATGTATGCAAAGTAGATACTGTTTCTGTGAAGTAGTGAATTTAATAAATGAAAACAATGTCGCACAAAGGCATACTTTGTAAATGATATAGAATGCTTTGGAATATTAAATGAAAATATTTCAATATGAAAACCACTTTATAAAACACCCACTCGCAAAAATTGATAAGCGTTTTAATTGTTTTTAATTTGTAATTTTACGCTCAAGGAAGATATTAAATTCTTTTATTTAAGAGCAACAATAGACTTTAATATTTTCCTCGAGGTAATTTATTGGATACCAATTATGCAGCCGTTACTATTTTAAGAAACTGAATGAGGTCATGTTTTTAAACTCAAAAGCTTTTATTTTTCCCTAGATCTCTTTTCTCGAAATTTGACGAAAATTTTACTCTTTTGAAAAGAAACATAAACAGAAATTATCTAGAAATGAATCGCAAATAAAATTGCGATTACATAACTCTTTGAATAAGCGCTTCTAGTTGAGCAATCATAAACCGAAGAGATACGTCTGAGCATGTATTTTAGATTCTGAAAATCAGATTTTTGAAATCGCAAATAATCGAAAGCATGATTGATCTTCACATTTCTATAAGTTCACTGATTTCTTTCTTCACATAAACATAATGAGCATAAGTATTCACATTTTCGGAACTAAACTTGGATAAGCGAATCAGTTTGAAGATTGAAAATTTATAGGTAAAGATGATTGTTTCACCATAAAAGTAAATTTGAATACAATTTTACCTTCTTTCTGCAAGAAAAAAAATTTGTAAATTTTGTAATTTGTAATATTCCGATTTTATTTTTCACAGAGTGACCGTGTAGAACGGTTTAAACTTGTTTAAATTTTTACATTTTCCTCTAAAACGATTTACAAAGCACGGTTCTCGTACTTTCTTCCCCTTTACTAAATCTTTTCAAACAATGCGACTTTTATAAAAATTACTCTGCACTTACAATTTGTCGTCGTTAAAGGAGTAAAAGTGAAAAAGTTTGGACAACTTTTTTATCTTAGTGAAGAAAAATTTGCACGGAAAGCAATTTTCTCGTTTCGTTGAGCTAAATTGTTTTTCTGTCGTATTCTTTCGAAAAAGAAGTTATTGTTTGAAAATAAGAATCGCAATTTTGTCAAAATAAAGAATAATGAATCAAATTATTACTGTTAGTTGTAAAAATCAAATATTTAAAAAAATGTATTTCAAATGATCAAGCGAGAAAACTTCGAGTGATTGTTTGTTGAAAGAGAGAAATCAGTTGATCAATACTGAAAACTTATTTTCAGCAAGCGTAAACTCGACAAAAAATTCTAAATATTTTTAATACACATACGAATCTTTCAATAAGCTGAATGCTTCTAATCTACTATATATATGTTAGCTTTTCAATAATGTAAAGTATGAAAAAGAAAAAGATTTTCAACCTGTCGCTTGTTATTACCATTTCACTATTTTGCAGCATATTACATACAGAAGGCGTTTTTTTCATTCGCTGCTTCTCATATTAAAAAACGTGAATTGATTTTTCGCGAAGAAAAATGTATGTACAAAATAAAAGTTATACAAAAATAGAATGACGCCTTTTCACTAGCTCATACACGTAGCATGTAAAGAATTGATGAAAATATTGTTCGTTTTGAACTCATATTTGAGTGTCAATATTTAGCGTTTTGCCCAAAAAATAAACGCTAAAGCTTAAAGCATATATTCCTCAGATCTATAATTTAAAGACGACAAATGTAAGTCCAATTCGTTTTCCTAGGCGATATGATTAATTCCTAAGCAATATTTCTAATTTACAATGAACCTAATACGCAAGAAGTTTTTTCTAGAACTCTCAAAATTTAAATTACATTTAAATTACAATTACATTTTATTTTAATTTTGAAGTTTAAATTACAACCACCGAAAACATAATTTCCTAATTTAACATTTCATATTTTTATTTATAAGAAGTTTTTTCACTACTTACATCTTGTGAGTGAAAATATTTAAGAATTTATACACTACGATAATCTCTGTGAGATGGATCTATCAAGTTTAAGCTTAAATATTTTGAGAGAAAAATAAATATGTGAACCTCATTGTTCTTAGAACTTAGTGTTTAGAATTTCATCAATATTCCAACGAAAAAATGATTCATCGTATCTTTTTATAATAAATTAACAAGTGTGTCACTTCACTTGTAACCTGTAGAGAAATTTTTGCTGACTCAAATTTGCACAATTCACTTTTGCATTTTTATTAAACTTAAGAATGTTTTCAAAAATGATAGAAAAAACTTTGTAAAGCAATTCATATACGATTAGATTGTAAACTTTAGAAAACGAATATATGTAATTGAATAATTTTTTTTCCAAAAGGGCCTTTCATTCAATGTATTGCTTAAAAACGAGTGAATGAAGTTAATTTTCAAATGATTTCCGATCAGTATGATAAGTTCATCAAAATTCACGAATTTATCGGCAATAGCTATTGATTACATTTCATGAAATTAATTTCAAAGAATGACACACTGGATGCGAATATCGAGGATGATATCAACGCTTGAAATGATATAACACGGTAGGGAGAATAAAATAATTATTAAGAGTAATGAGAAAAACAGTAAAAAATGAGTATTTTTGTAAAATTTTCATCGAAAAGTAATAAAAAAATCCGAACTGAATGAAAGTTTATTTGGTTTTAGTGATGCGGATCATTGATTTAATTATTTTGTCGCTAGGTCCAGGAGTAGCCATTGACATTCCATTTCAATTAGTTGTTTTAATCGTTATGCTGACACTTATAAGATTGTAAGATTGCTATCATGATTTTTGAACAGAGTTTAATTTTAGTTATTTCCTGTTAAATGTTTCTATATCTTTTTATGTTATTAACTTCATGTTTATATAAAGTTAAAACTCTAATTTGACGTCGACGAGGCTAAAGAATATTTCGAAATGTTGAGTTGCCGAATTTCAGAGAGTGATGTCTATTGGAAAATTTTTTTGGTCCAAAATTCTTTAAGGATTTTCGAGGATGTCGGATGAATGAGATGTCGTATTATTGATTATATTGATTAGATAGAAACTTTTTTAGAGCTCATTTTTATATCCTAAAGTTTTAATGGTTAATTTAAGAATAAAAAAGCGAATTTGAATTCATATGAATAATCAAATTAGAAAAATATTGCATATAAAGGGGAAGTAAAAAGACCAGAAACAGTTTATTTGTCCACATTTGAAAAGTAAAACAACATATAAATAAGGAAGAATTGTTCGGTGTTAATGGTAGATGAGCGACTACTACTCTCGATGCACCAAAACAAAAATTCCAAGACATCCTAGTACCGCGTACTGAAAATCAATAAATTTTCAAAATTAATTATACATTCAACGTTCTATCATTACCTTAAACTTTGGATAATCGTTCATAAGAATCGTAACAATACCAACGTAAGGTACAAAACTAAAACAAGTGAATGTAAATAAGTAAAATAAAGTGTTCCAATTGGTTACCCTCTTGCTCTGCCAACAATATCTTTCTTCTGCAACCACAACTGTCCGGGTGCATAGAGTCCTCTATCATCCACAGAATTATTATCGCCTTTAGTCAATATCTTCACAGACCCGTCTTCCCTTTAAGTAAATGTAAACAAACGGTTTTGATCGTGTTGATAAAATTGTGTGTTCGATACTTTTCGTGCAATTTCAAAACTCTGTGCACAATTGGAATGTCGCGTCCTTCGACTTTGAAAACAACAATATCGCCAACTTTAATCGGATCTTCTCGAAAATTGGTCAAAAAGAGTAAATCACCGCGATGAAAAGCAGGCTCCATACTTCCGCTGTAAAATAGAGAAGCCACGTTTATTGTGTAAACGAGTAACGGATGCAAGTGAGCGTCTGTACCTGAGGACAACAACAATTGGAGACTCGCTTCCGGTGACGACCATTAAACCTTTCCAAATCATGAGCGCAGACGAAACGATCATTCCGAAGTTTAACACTTGATAAAGGATCTGTTGAAATGAGGATTAAAATTGAAGTCGTTCGTCGTAAAATAAAAAGTGTTTGAAAAGAAAGAAATGAACGAATGGTTCACTAACCTGACGCTTAGTCATTCTAAACAATTCCTGTAAACCTAAAAGTTCGACAGCAGAATTCATTTTCGTCGTCCGCTATGCACTGCTTGCCGACCAGTTCAAATGCAAGTTTGAGCTGTGAAAATGTTTGCTTTGGTTATGATTCGAACAATTGGCCGCTTTCGAGATGCAAAAGCTTTCTGACGACTGGTGAAATGCCACGCCGCGATAATTACACTTTACACTGATTCACTACAAACCGACTTTGCCGCTTTGCGATAGATGGCGGCGCTCCTTTTGTTTTTCGGTCGTCGCTCTAACTTTCAAAAACGAAACCCGATTTTGCCGAAGTTTTCGATTGCAAAAAATTTTCTCATTTAGACAATATTGAATTTTTCTTTTTGTTTTCCAATGTTATCAATGTTCACTGTTAGCGAAACAGTTTTCTCGCTTTACCGATCACAGCTATTCCCACAATTAAATTTTATTTCACTTCATTCGCGATTGGTGGGACAAACTTTTTTAATTATTAGAATTTTGTTTTGGAAGGCGCGAACACAGAGATGAGTTAATTTCTAGAAACAAAGAATTGCAAAAGATAATATTCTCAGGTATTCATCGCCGCTGTTCTTATTCTTGCAAGAAAACTACTTTTTTGGGCCGATTACAATTGAGCCCAAACTTAGCATTTAGACATTCATGTGTGTATTGCCTCCATCGTAGAGGCGAATTTTGCAAGAATTCGCTTGCGAACTTTAACATTTGCTCCATTGTAAAAATTTTTTTGTTTTTTTAAATTCTAGCTCAGTTGTTTTAAATAAAATAAACAATTTTCACATTTTTTTAACTTCGTACTTTATCTCAAGAATGTGGTTCATTTTCTATACTTTAAACCTTTGAAGTTGAATTCTAAGGGTCAAATTACCTCATTTGAGCATTTTCAATGATTTTAAAATGAGATTAGGCCAAAAAACATATTTTTTTAATTTTTAGAACTTTGACTCATAGCTCGATAACGGTAAGTTTTCGACACTTAGAACCTTCAAAATGAACTCAATGGGTCGAAATACAGACAATGAAGTACTACTCCCGACAGAAAAAAGTATACTACCGCGAAAAAGAATACTTTCATTTCATTTCATGCATTTCATTTCACAATTGATAAGCTCTGCTTCATTGTAAACAAAAACGTGGTTTCATTATTGAGAACGTTTGGAACGTTCTACAAGATTTGGTAAATAAGAAAATTTGGCAACTAGGTCCGGTTCAAAGTCCTATTATGTTACGGGTTCACATTCAAAATGCATGAGATGAGTTAAGCAAAACTATTCATTTTGTGAATCTTTATTCAATTCTTTGCCTTTACGATTTCGTGAAGTTTTCGATAAATCATGCCATTATTAAGATTAGATGTTAGACTATTGTTAATTTAAGTTAAATAACTTTAAAATATATTTTTTATAAAATTTCAACAAATGTATTTGTAATAAATTAATGCAGGCTTAGTGTATTGCAGTTAAGTATCATTTACAAACCGTATACTTTTTTCTGTCGGGAGTAGTACATTTTGTCTAATTCTGAAGTGAGCTCATTTGGTCCACTTCGACGTAGGTAAATAATTTTTTTTTCTTCAACAGCAATATTTGCACAATTTTTTAGACATTTTTATTTAACATATAACTTGACAAATAAATTGATTTGGGCATCTAAAGAATGTTTTTTCAAATTTGTCACTCCATTTAAATAAGGTCACATCTATTTTCATTTCCTTTTGATCTAAATCCGTGATTATGTTTTCAATTGATTTTCTTGTCGTCGTTGTTTACTTCGCTCTTTTCTCCGTCTTTTCGAAAATAAATTTTCATTAAATTGACAAACGGCGCTTCAAAGAGCAGATAAATAAAATAGCCACCAAAGCTGCATAAGCATAAAAGGAAAATCCATTTCTGAATCTTGTAATCAAAGAGAAAAAATGATTTAAAGAGAACGAAAACTTGTAACTCTATAGCATACGTACAACTTGATAAATTTTAAATGAAAATATTTGATCGTTCGCGATTATATCGCCGCCAAGAAAAAAATTTTCGGACAAATATATTGAATAGGTCATTCGACTGAAAGGCACAAATGCTTTCGGCGACAAACATTGCTTCATTAAATGAAGAAAACCATTTCGCTTCTGCTGCTTGTTTTGTTCAACTTTTTTACTTTTACCTGATCACACAACAGTTGAAAAATAAGAATGTTAGAGTTAATACGAACCTTTTGATGTAGCGAAGAAATAAAATAGCCAAACGTAAAACGAAGCGAACATCGGTCGATGAATGCCGGCGAATATTATCTCTAGCCATCGCTTGCTTCCCGAAACTTTCCATTCGTATGGAATTCGATATAAGAAGAAGTAGATTAAGCCGACGAATGAAAATGCAGCCGCAATAAAAATCTAAATTAATTTCAAGCGAACTTAATTCAATGTCTTCACTTTTACACGAACCTTATTTTTCGGTTTTATATCATTAATGACAAGATATGCGACCAGAATACCCAAAAAATATGATGAAATATAATTGAAAGTAAAGAATGTATAGTGAATATTATCGAAAAAATTCCTGCAATGGAATAAATTTAAATCAATGTTTAGAAATTATCTGATTTCATTGCTTACGGCGAAGGTGTAAATAATTCAACAAACGGTGGTAGATCGTAATAATAAGTTTGAAACATTGTCAAAAGCGTCCCAATCACCATCAGTGTAAGTAGCGATATCACTCCTTTTTTCGGTGAAAAGTACAACCACTTAATTATTAAAAAACTCATTATGTACAGCTGCCAATCTACGCTAAGCGACCAAGTATTTAATATGCACTGAATTCGATTTGATAATTAAAAAAAAATTCTCCTTCCTTTACTCTCACCTGATCTAAAGGATGCAACCAATTATTTAAATAAAGTAAATTTAGCCACCAATTTTTAACACAATTGTTTTCCAATTTATTAAGTATGTCCCATGCAATTGGGTTCGTGTTTTTTGAATTCAATGCGAATACGTGCTGCAGTAGTATTACTCCAACCAAAGCCGGTGTTGTTCTTTAATCGAAGATTAATTGATAAGCAAAATTTAAATGCAAAGCAATACCTAATCCAACGCACGGCTACAAATGAAACGAATGAAACATTTCCTTTGCGTTTTTGCAGTTCAGGATAAAAAGAGTAGAATGTCATGAATCCGCTGTGTATCATTCAAATTACTTGTTGAAAATATATTTCAATTATAAACACACCTTAAAAAGAAAAACATCGCTATCCCGACAAGTATGCTGTCAATAACCTCCTCAATTAGCCAATGACTGTACTCGACTTTTCTAAACATAGCTGCGAAATTTCATCCTTAAAGCATTTGTAAATATTCTTTTGCTATTATTCAAAACATACCAAAATAGGAGGGCAGAAAGGCGTACATTCCGATTAGATGCCCTAATATAGTCCATACATGAAAGTAAAATCTTAAACCATGAACAAAGCCAAGCTCTCGTTCTCCATTTTGACTAGTTGGCCATAACTTCTCTGTGTTTCTTATGACAGAAAATGATTTCAGTATATCTGCAAGCAGTCCTTGCTTTACAATCTCCGCTAAATAAGTAGCGACTAGTATGAATAATATCATGGCAATCATAAAGTAGCTAAAACGAAGGAAAGAAAATAAAAATTTTTGTTTTTTTCTTTTTTTCAATATTTACAAGGCAAACTTTCTATGAAATGGATGCTCTTCAAAAGAAGCGTTTTGTATTTCTAAGCTCGAACAACCTTTTAAATTCGCATTTAAATTTGTTTCTCTAAAATCTTTAATTGAAAAGATTAAACGCAATTAAAATGATGTAAAATAAAAACATTACTCACATTCGTAGATAACATTCTTAATTTCACTTTGAGTACAATTCGAGGGTACGCAAAAACCGAAGTTGATTGCTTCGTTGTACAGTGGTCTAACGTCAGTCGCATAGAGCTGATAATAAGTGCCTTCTAAGTCAGTTCCTTTTAGATCAAGAGAAATCGCTTTGCGGCTGGACAACAGCGGTTTCGGTGGTAATGGAAAATTTAGGGACAATACACAATATTGTCCTATTATTGAATCAGCTTTTATATGTATACACTCCTCGAAATCACCAAAATCACTCATATACCCTTGCAAAAAATTATTCTTGGTTAGCGCTGAAGCTTCTATAACTAAAATAAAAATTTTTTAGAAAATATTACCCAACTCACTCATATTCGGTTGTTCATTTTTTCATGTTCATCTCTGCCATTTGAGCTAATCTTATTTTTTAATTCAATCGTAACAAGAAAGAGAAAAACAGGAAAAAACTTACGAAATTATCACATGATCAGTTAATTGTATACAAGTTGATGCAAAAACTTTTTTAGTCGCTGTGTTACTGTGTTTCATTTTTTATTTATGAAGCAATTTAACTTTTGTAAAAATATATTGAAAAAGTTTTCGTGAAATTTAAAATACGCAAAGATTAGAAACTTGTTGATTGTATTATAAAATTTTTAGAAATACCAACTTACACTTTAAAGCCCACAATTTTCGACTTTGAATTCCGGTCGCAAGTAGCGATAAACTATTAGCGCATTGATCACCAATTTCGAAACGGCTACCATTAGTCACATTGCTTATTAATTCGACGATCTTTGGCGCCTGCGGCCACAAAAACCTGTCGAAAGTTTCTGCCGCTGTCGACCATTGCTTTACAATTTGTTCGTTTTCAGCGGAAACGATATTAACACAGGCAAAAAACAAAAGCGCATAAAAGGAAACCATATTCACAATGAACAAGCGAAGGGCTCAAAATAAACAGAAAAGTGTCGTGAAAAAAATTCGATTGAAAAATAATGAAAACAAGGAAAGTTCATTAAGCAAAATGCGTTGAGATTCGAATTTAAAAAATGATAAACAGGTTTCAAGAAAAATGATAAACAAGGACGTCTTCTTGCATTTCACTTTTCTCACAAATTCACAAAATTTAATTTTCTTAAAAATGAGACTTAAAGACACTTGATATACGGAGAAAGTTTCAAATTTCACTCTAAGTGTACCGGTATCAACTCTTCGGGCTATTATTAAACGAAATTTTCTCAAGATTTAGGTGAAATTCATTAATTTATTCTAATTTTTTCTTAGTAAGATGCTGTTGTTGGAAATAGGGCATCAATTGCGAAAGATGAGATGAAAAATAGGGGAAAACCGCTATAAATTTTCAGATTTTTTATATTTTACAAGTTTAATCGTTACAAATATATTAGTTTAGCTTTCTCGATAGAATTTTTAAAAAATTTAAATCGAGAAAGTCGAGAAAAGATTTATATGGGAGCAAAATTTTCTTAAATTGCAAAATTTAAAATTTTATTATATTTGAAAAACTACTGGAATTAGTATCATTCAAAAAACTTTATTTAAAATCATTTTAAAAATAATTCGCCCAATTTCCAACAAAATTCAACAAAAAACAAGCCTCGCAGAAAGCGTCGGAACAATTTCTTTACCTGATTAAAATATTTTTCGCATCGTAAACTCTATGATATTTATAATAGAGTATACAAAAATTTTTTTAAATACAATTTCATGTTTTTAAATTTAAAAAAACACAATTTTTAATAATTGAATAAAGTTGTTCGATTTTGTAGGATGGAATCTGTATCTAAAATATCTATTTTTTACATTGTGTTGTCAAAAAATATTTTGGCAAAGTTAAATCTGGCATCTCTTGACAAATTTTCACCCTAATCACTAGCCAACCCCTTAACAAAATTTCTCATTACTCAGTGAGAATAATGAAAAACATTTTCATATAAATGTAATTTGGCTCGATATTATTTTTTTTTCTTGAATTTGAATTTTGTTATTTTAAGCAAACGTAATTTGATCCTGTTTGTGCGTACCTAAACATAAAACATTGTTTGAAGCAAAAATCACTTTTTGTGTGATATCAATATCCCGGAAAATGGATTATCTTACGATTTTATCTATTATGTAGTAGTAAAACAGTAATGAAATTGCTTTGCGGATAGTAGAAAAATTCTGTAAAAATAAATTATGAATCAATCAACTCTCTTTGTCATGTAGACATGCTGAAACATTGTTAAATTTCAGTTCCAGCAATCTAATAAGTAGAAATAAACGCAGATAATGGCAAAATTTTTTAGCATAAATCTAAAACTAATTTCATGCAACTTAACAGTTTTCATGCAAAATAGGTTGAGTTCGAAAAAAAATGAAATGATGAGCAATTATTAAATGTTTAAATATACGTTTAAAATTAAACGAAAAATTTAAAATTCACGAAATTCAATGAGAACAACTTTTTTTAAGAGCATAAATTAAATTAAGTGAGTTGAAAATATTTGAAGGCAAAAATCTTTCTTGCGAAATGCGCGAGGAGTCTATTTATTATATTTTAACTTTGATAAAAAATTTTAGCTTTTAAACTCATGAAGGCAAATGAATTAAATAGAATCAAATTTTAGGTTTGACCATGAAAATTCAAACGTTGCCAGGTTTTATTTCGAATGAATTTAAAATGGCTTAAATTCTCTTGATTATACACTGCGGTCATAAATTTTATTGTTCTTAAATCATAAATCCGAACGAAAGCATGAACTCAAATAAAATTTATTGAATGTAATGAAACTTAAATTTTTTTATGTTAGTAAAATAAGCCAAATCAGCAGATCGTTTAAGCACAATATAATAATTGCATAAACTGGCACAATAATGACGGCAATCTTTGAATTTGGAATCTTGGAACTTGGAACCGTTCGTTATTGGGTCACAAATTTATTGATTTCCTCTGTTCAAATTCGTATAAAAAATCGATTTACTCAACAAAATATTTAAATTCAAAATGTATGCTCATATTGCTTGCGTTCTCGCTGTGTTCTCTTTTTATGGCAGCCGTAAGTAAATTAGAATTTTTCATTAACAAATTTCAATAATCAAAGTTTCAATCAACGAATATATTATTCGTAGTTGCTTCAGAAGGACCAATTGGCGAGCAAAGAGCAATTGGACGTGTCTTGCAAAGACATCGAAGACAATTGCCTAACATTAATATTACTCAAATCGCTCCAATTGACACCCATAAATTTGATCAACATATAAATGAAGTGTTTAGAGTGATGCGAATAAATCCAGATATAATCGCAGAAATAGTTCTCTTTGCAAACAGTGCGTATGGTGCATTTAACGAGGTAAAGCCAACTTTAGATACACTGTTTATCGCTTCGAGTGTAATCTTATCCGCAATTCCATTTGGCGCCATCATTCCGGTAACCGTTTACGCAACGCTCGGAGTGATCACCGATCCAAAAACGAGTAAAATGGCAAAATCATTTCTCTATCGAATCTGGACAAATCTACCGAAGAATGGCGATGAACGTTTTGTGCTAAGCGTTCAAAATGGTGATATTATCGTCGAGAAAGCGATTGCGAACAAGCCTTAAATTGGTTTCAAGATTAATCTGAAAATTTCTAATTAAATTTTAAAATTGAAAGTTTAAAAGTTATTTTTAAAAATAACCTCGTTTTAAAATTTAATATGTAACCTTTCTAGAATTTGAAATAAAAGTTTTAACGCGACAGTTGATTTCAATGGGAGTTTCGATAAGATACATGACCAAAAATCAAGAGTCGATGAAGTGGAAAGGAAATTGTCAACATTGCAAATGTATACGATAGAGCTGAAATTAAATCATCAATCATCTTCATAATTTTTCAATACTTTTTCGAGTAGGATGAATAAGTGTAGTTTAAGTTTAAGTAAATCATTTCTAAAAAGAAAACCTCAAAAGTTGAGTATTTTAATTACGATTCAACCAAATTTAAAATTTTAAATTAATTTTGAGATAAACATAACAAATTAAACTATATTTTGATTTAAAAATAAGTGGTGCTTCAAACAATTTTTCTTTTATTTAAGCTGAAAGAAAGCTAAATATTTGAGGCTGGCAACAGTTTATTGACGTGAAGATGAGCGCATTAACTAATTTTGTCTACTATTCACTTATTGACCCTCCCGTCTTATCTTTTCACTTCACTTAAAACACGATTTCTTGTAAAGCAATACTTAAGATAGAACCTTAGAAGAGCTGAACTTAATCTAAAGTAGATTAAAAGATTTTATTTGACAAGAGTGTATCTATTAAATTTGTTTAAAATACATCAAGTAAATCTTGAGTAATATTATAGACAATTGCACACACGCCACTGTTTTCAATTTTCAAATCGAAAAGAGTTAAAATTTAATTAAGTATATTAAGGATAAATTCAAAAATATTAAATCGTTCACCAATTGAATTTCGATTTTATGGATGCATGGGAAACTTAAAAGGACATTTTTTATTAAACTTCAACACAGGAGTTGTTAAAAAGTAAGAACACTTTAAAAGGAATGAGAGCTTAATGGCTGTCAATATTGATATGAGGGGCATAGCGAATTTTTTTTTGTTTTTGTTTGTTTTCATTCATACTTTCGAATTTTTCTGCTCTTCAATCGTTGAAGTTTACTCAATTCAGTTGAATCTAAAAAAATTCTTTAATTTAAATATTATCTTAGGAACAATTAATGCTCTAATTAATTTGTTCAAAATACTTCGAATGAGTGCTTTGTAATTCAAAATATAGTGAAACAGGTGATATAAAACACGACATAGAGCGTAAATTCATTTTGCGTCATTTTCTAGTGAAAATTAATTAATTGTTCAAATGATTATAGGAATGATGGAATTATAATTAAATGTAAAAATTAACCATTCTTATTGTTACGAAACCAGAGAACATATCGCTCTAACTTTTTAAATTTTTGTTACATCTTTTAAGTTTTATTTTTTCTCTTTGTATTTAATGTATGCATAAAATTACCAAAAGAACAATCCACAAATAATTTTGAACCACTAAACACTAAAAACTTAATTAAATCATTAATTTATTTAATGATCACATCAAATGATCAGATCAAGTTAATAGCATTTTCGTTTAAAAATCTTTCTTAAGCTATGAGATTTCAGTGCTAAATTACTAATAATTTGGCTAAATCTAACCAAATTTTTAAAAGATGTTTTTAAATGTGTGCAGCCAAATCTTTACCTTCAGACAATCCTCAAAAAGAAAGCAAGCAAGAAATAGAAAATTAGAGTAAATTTTTTTGCATTTTCAATTAAGGTTAATTAATTAGATGAAAAACTGCAATTTGGATAAAATATTATTGAAGAGACAAGAAAATATTTAAAAAACTATTAAACATCAGTCAATAGTACATTCTATTCTTTTAGAGATGCATGCTAGTAACTCAGCTTTCTTTCAAAACTCTCCTTTCACGATTTTAACTATGCAAGAAAAAAAGAAAATTAATTTTGCATCAATAATTTAATATTTATATCGTAGTGATAGTCTATACAACAATTTGGAAAGTGTTTAAAACTTGAAAATGTTCTAGATGACTAGGCCACTCACAGATCATTTATTATACTCTAAAGTATAGTTAATATCAAAGATACATGAAAAGCATAATTATGAAACTTGATAATCTTGTGTGTTTCTAAACATACTGTTCAAAATATCTTCAGAGCAATTGAATTTAAAATGGGAGCATTTTTGATTCCTTCAAAAATGGTTCTTTTGATAGCTTTATTTTCTTTATTGGTTTAGATCGTATTTGATATTTAGTTGAATAAAATGGTGGATCATTGGGTGAAAGGGATTTTTTGAAGGGATTATATGATTGTGATTTAGAGAAACTTGTTTTCTCAAATGGTCCTTCTGATAGTTTAATTTGATAAAATTTTTTTGCTTCAAGTGGTAGTTTAGTTTCGGTTGAATAAAGGGGTGACGTTTGAGATGCATATGTTAATATTGTTGTTTGATTAAATTCACTTGAA
>NCKU01002840.1:0-17312 GCA_003675995.1 Dinothrombium tinctorium | reverse complement strand
GTTATAAATAAACGTATGTGAAATATAAATCTTGATAAGATCAAACAATGGGTGTTTGCTTGGAAAATTCGCTTTTTGAATGGAGAAATTGTTGAAAAAGAAAATCAAATAAAAGTGATTTTCGAAGTGAAAAATTAGATAAATTCTAAATCACCAGCTTTGGCCATATGAATGAAAAATTTTCTTCTATCAAACTTTCGAAAAAAAATTGATAAAAAATTCAAGTAGCTTTATGTGTTTGCATTATCCTGTTCGCAACTCAGAGATCATATATATTCAAAATCGAAGTTTTTGAAAAATTTTCCCCATTTTCATAGCACATTTTTACTTTTAAGATTTTATTTTTGGTTTCTTAATTCAAAATGGCCAAAAAGACGATAATTGTCGAAGAAATCGTCAAAAATTAATTAAATAAAACTGTAACGATAGTTTGACTCTTTTTTCGTCACGAGTGCAATCAAGTAACCTCTAATTTATCTTTTAAATGAACACTTTGTGAATAATAAATTGGATATTTTTAAGCAAATAGATTCATTATTCACATAAAATTTTGATTTTTCGAATACTCATTACTGATTTGTCCATGTTTTTAAGTTCGTTAAACTTTCATTTTCTGCTAAATGTATGATTTCAACAAGAATTGTTTGTTATATTTACAGTCTTTGTCTTGTTTCAAAATAAAAAACAGTTGCTTATTTTTCAAAGGACTAATAAGAGCTGAAAGACTTCAGTATAATCTGTTTAAATACTACTTCTCGAAGTAATCGCTCCTAAAATTATCATTCACATGAAAAATGATAAGAGCGAATAATTTTGCTACTAAAATAAATCGTTTTTAAAAATTATCAATTGAAATACGTGACCGCTCTTCGAAATAATGGTCTGGCTCTTGTTTGTCTTCGAGTTGTTCGGTCTACCGAAAAAACAAACGCCCAGCTCAATTAATTTTAGAAACACGTTCTTTTTTAAATAATTGTGTGTGAAAACTTCAAAGCAAATAGATACAGTTTCAAAACAAAGTTTGTACACTCGTGTCCAGAAAAATCTTTCAGCTTATTGCTTTGAGGTAAAGCAACTTTTGAGAAAAAGGGAAGATTTTATTGGACACGAGTGTACAACTGGGTAACTCACTTGTAATAAAATCATCGTATGAAAAACAATTAAAATTTTTTCACTCACTAAAACTGTATTACTTTTCACTTTTATTTGATACATTAAAACTTTTTCGTTTAGACACAATTGAAAACTGTGGTGAATTTTACTTTTAAATGTGTTTAAATCTATCGCGAACCCCAATCAAAATTGATGCGCTTCTAAATGATAGATAATAAATGATACGAGACAAACATTCTTTCTGAAACTGTCCTTTTATAAAAGTTTTAAACATTTGCTTGAATTTTTTCGAATATTTAATAGACTTTGGGTAGAGCAAATGAGCAAAAGAAATGTGCCATTTCAACCATTTATTTTCAAAAAGCATAAAGATCACGGTTTTCTTCGGGGTTTTTTAATGATAACTTTACGCACAAATAACACACAGCGAACTTTAAACGTGAAAATGTTTCGAGCTATTTAAATACGGGAATCCATAAGCAAAATTATATTTTAAAAACGATCGATCAAAGTTTTATTATACATAAAAACATTTACTGAAGACAGTCATTCAATACTTCATAAATTTTTATTTTCTTAATTATAATGAATTATTTTGTGAATGAACAACTATCTAGAGTAAGTAAAACTAAATGAAAATTTTAAACATTTATTTAGATTATGTGGCAAGATTTTACAATCAAATTTGTGACATTTTTGTTCATCTATCGTTTAAACTGTTTTATTAACTAAAAACAAGATTTTAACCTTGCTTCTAGCATTTTCTTCTACATGTGTACTGAAAATAGACTAACAAGAAAGATCCAACATTCACCAAGGGCTATTTTCTTGCATATAATATCCAACATTAAGCAAGAGGCCACTTGATGTAGAGATCCAAAAAAGTCGCTATTTAAATTCTTGTTCTTATCCTTAACCTTGCATAGTTAAGAAGACTACTAATAGTACCGAACGAGGTACATAGAAAAGACTAGTCGCCTAATCTACTCACGAACGTGAATTTGTATATAAATATCATATTATTAGTAATGATAAAAGTTTTCAATTAGATAAATTCGATAAAGTAATGATTCGTTTTCACCACTGAATGGTGACATTTTTGATTTGTAATTGTTAAAATATTGGTAAATAAAAAGCGTTCACTTAGAAAATTGAAGTAAAAGCATCACAATTTTAAATGCAAATTGGTTTATGATAAATAATTTGACTTACTTGGCAACTTTCTGAACACTTATTATTTTTAAATTTTTATGATGCATTCACTTTTACGCTATGCTCGCCAAAAAAACATATAATGATGGTTCAAGCTGTGAATTTGCTTTAAAGCTATCTTTCCAGTGTAAAAAAAAACGATTATATTTTAAAAATGACATTTATGACAATGAAAAGTTGAGAAGAGTGCAATTTTGTGACTGGCTCAATATTTGTAAAAAGAGGGCGATTTAAACTCACTTAAATTTCAAATTACATATTTCACGAAATTTTATCATTACTCATTATAAAAATTGGGCAGTAAAATAAATTAAGCGTTTAATAGCCTAAATTTTTATATTAGATTATATTTTTAAAGTTTGCTCTAAAAAATCCAAATTTCGAAAAAAATTCAGTTCAATACCATTTTTAAGCTCAAGTTTCTATTCTCTTCTGTATCAGTTTATTTGAATGAAATTGAAAAATATGAAAAAAGTCATGAAAATAGCTTTGCAGAAAATGGCATCATTTTAAGGTGGGCTGAATTTTTCAAACGCACTCTAATGTCTAAAAAAATGTTTTTAGAGCAAATGGCGTGAAGAAAACATTGATTTATCGTCACTGATCCAGAAAAAAAGCATGTGAATGAGTTGATATCGCGCGCGTACACATATTTCATTCGCGCTACCACAGAAAGTAGGCAAGTTTTTTTTACAAACAAAGCGAGCGGTAAATTGCTGCTCAAAATTCATAACATCGCGCTTTTGTCAGATGTTTTTTTGTTCCAAAGAAGAAAAGATTTCGAAGTTTTTGAAAGCGTAGGAGAATACGAATTTCACAGCATTGAAAAGGTAAGCTTTTCTCTTCGTAGAAACGAAATGAAAAATTCAACGAATAACTAATTGCGATATGATTTACACTGCGTTGTCAGCGCGAGCGAGAGAAATATAAATGTTCGCAGTGGAAGGCGCTTGAAAGTACGCAAACATTCTAGAATTTGCATCGCGTTTTCATCACAAGAATTAGACGCGAATAAATTCGCAAATATCCATCGCTTTGCAACCGTCGCGAAACTGTTACGAGCGAAAATATATTATTTCCTTTTCAAAATCTTTACAGTGCTCAAATATCGCGATTAAACAATCTGAAATGTGCGATAGTGAACGTCAGTTGGTTTTATAGCATGTGTACATTGCGCGTAAACGCTAAAATTATATTTTATGTTTACGAATAAGAATAAATGTGATAAAAATGAAAAATTTCGCTTTCGTCGTTTCGAATTTTGTTCATTTTCATCTCACAAATAATTATATTAATCAAAATTCCATTTGTTATTAAGTGAAAATGATATCAAACGCATGACTTTGTTTCGTTTTTTAAATAAAAATTCACTCGTGAGTATCTATTTGAGACAGTTTTAGTTAAGCAGCGAAAGTGTTTTGTGAATTACTCCTCTTGTTTCGTTTTTCTTGCGCATATTGCTAAGTGAAAACATAAAAATGCAAGAGTGAACGTCTTACACGCAGTTAATTTCACAAAGAGCGCAAAAGCTGAGTAAATAGCGGCGATCTCTATATGTAACCAATCAATTGATTGCCTAGAACATGCTTCGCACAGCATGAAATATGTATTAGATGAGGATAGCAGGTTGGTAAGACTTCAATTGACTGTTTGAGGTGAAAATCGCATTCTCTGTATACTTTTCACTTAAAATTTCTTTTTACGAATAGCGTAATTAAATAATAATCTCGAATTTGTGCTCAAAACCAATAAAGCAATAAGCTAATGAGGGCAAACATTCATAGTAATTATAATATTTACGCACAACAAGTAAGTGCATGATATCTGCATGATTCACTCCTGCATTTGAGTGCAACATAAAATGAATACCCTCAGCCCTTGTTTTAATTTCAGAAGTTTTATGCAGCAGAAGTAGCATTAATCTTCTCATTATTTGTAAGTTGAAGGCAAATGCGAAGTTGAAAGCGTCTTTAAAGCTCGGTTTTTGAAATCTTGGAAAAAAACAAAGAGTGCAGTAATCGCACGGTGGAAGCAAAACAAAGATTGAAACTAAGTAAAAGCAACATTGAAGAGACAAAAGGAAGAGTGTGTGAGCGAAAGTCGCTTTTCAGGAGCAGCAGTTGCTTATCGCTGTTTACCATTAATCGCGTACCGGTAACACGCGAACGCATATCCCGTCGATTGTGGTTCGAACACAGTTTCATATGCGAGTCTAGTATCAATTCGCGGCGTTGGAATGTAATGCGAGCGGCGAGTGCGAAAAGGTGCGGTATTTGAACTAATCTCGGCAACAAACAAGCTTTAGCTGTGATCTCAGTTTTAATGTGCGTGTGTTTGTTTTACTATTTACGCTGTTTACCAAAATAATGTTGAAAAGATTAGGTTGCGCCAAATGCATATGGATCACCGGCGGGCACCACGCAATGAGCGCCTTGAGCTGCCTGTGTAGCAGTGAGCTTATAGCGGAGTTTCGCTTATCGCGAATCGTTTTTAAATAAAGGCTGAGATCGCAGAGGCTGCATGCGCTATGTAAGTATGACGTATCCACCTGTGGATTCATGGCTTGCGAATCGACCACGAATCGAAACTGCTTTACGTGTTCTACTAAACTGTTGCTTCTTCGCTTCACATTCATACGCTGACAATTTGTTTGCCACTCGCGATCGCTCGTCGATCGACGTACTTGCCTCGGGTCGGCACTACACTCCGTACGCATTTGTTTTGTTCTGCGAGCACCTCTACAGTCTGAATCGCTGTTCTCTCACAACACTCAGGTAAGTACTTTGTTTAGCTTCCTTTTGCATAATTTACCACGAATTCGCTCGAATTTAACACGACGGCGATCTGCACTTCTGTTTAACTCTGTTTAGGCAGCAAACACACAGCACAGCGACTTCAATTCAGCGTTTTTTTCTGCCGTTACGTTCGTTAAAATTCAAATTATTCGTTCTGCCTTAAAACAACTTATTTACTTTTTTCTACACTTGAATATTTGATGATTTTTGCGTTCACTCTGAATGCAAAACTATATGATTGCGTTTGGACGTACATTGTGAAAAGCGCTGATTTTTACTTCTTTTACACTGAAAATCACAAAAAAATGAAAGAATGCAACAAAGCGAAAAGCCAATGTGAAAGACTAGACGTGATTTGCCAAATTTCGCAGATCGAAACGATACTCGCGTATAATTTATTGCGAGTTGGTCGCGTTGCTTCACAAATGATTGCACGTTGATAACGCTTCAAACGCGTTAATTTCGGGAAAAAGCAGTTGCATTTAAAAGCGTGAAAGAAGCGTAAATATGTTTGTTTTGAGGAAGAAAAACCGAAAACATTGTATGAGGCGTTTTAATGGGGAAAATGTGTAAACGTTCTCATTTGATGAGATGCGAAACAATGTTTTTTCCTCTTTTGTTTTCGCTCGCAAGCAGCGAATTTTGCTAGTTTCACGCCAATGTTAAATCTAAAATAATTTCATCCCGCTGTGAAATGCATAAAACTTTATTCTCTTGCCTGCTTTTGTGTGCGTTAAAACGCAAAATAAAAACGAAAAGAATTGAAAATTGTTCAATCAATTGTAAGCTGATGGAGAAGAAATCGCTTTTCTCTCTTTCTCTCTCCTCTTCGGAGAGTACAAAATCCAAGCGTTGATATATGCCACGAAACGAATTGTGACATTTCGCAAAGTAATACGAGAAGATGAGCTCAGGTTTTGCACAAAACAAATGTCGAGGTTTTTGCCGAACAAAAAATTGATTAAGACTTAAATTTTGTTGAAATGCAGCGAAGAGGCTGAAATAAAAGTTGGCAAATTGAATGCAGAAACTTTTTCTTCCTCCCACAAAGTTGTTTCGGACTTCGGGCGCACAGTTTGTCGCGAGAGTTGCCCGGGCAACAAAACTCACTTATAGAGCTTTTATTTTTGTCAATTTCGCCTCATCGCGATTAAATAGTGAACACGAATCTCTACGCCTTCTCTGCTTTCAATTCACTTTTAAAATTACAATCAAGTTTTAGTGTAATTTAAACGCATTTGTCTACACTTTCGCTCACCACTGAAGAGCCTCGCCGCCTTCTCTCGATTCACTTTTCGTTTCAAATTTAACCGCTGCAATAAATTCATTGCTTCTGTCAGGTAAACGAATGCGAATGACTTCGCTTCGCTCAAAAATTAAACTAATTTCGCTCAATTTTTAAACTCTTATTGGTCTCGTTTTGCATGTTTAATGTTATTAAGTTATCATTTTCGTTTTAAGTTCAATTAATATTCAACTCGCTATATTATTATGCTTTCATACTCTCGCAAAACGTGACTAAATTTTCGGCACTTTTACATAGTCGTGGTTTGCATGCTTCTCGTAGTCGTGGTAAGCTAGCCTCTCATTTCAATAATAAAATTTCGATATCGGCTACAAAGAGCAGTACACTTGCAAGCATAGTTACGCTTTCCAATAGAGAAGAAGCGAATTTAATTAGTGCTCATCTCATTTTCTAATTGAGTGAAAGCCACAAACATTGAAATTTTGTTCGAAAAATTCAAATTATTTTTATAAAGTTTGTACTTGCTAAAAATTAAAAAAAAACTTTTAAAGATTTTGAATTTCAGTTTAAGTTTTTAATTTTCTCGCGTAGTTTATTTTTCGCATTATGCATTATTAATGGCTTAAGTTATCAATTGTCAATTAGCAAATAAACGCATATTCGGATCACAAATGCGTTATTACTTTGAATTATGCACACAAAGCATAGAGGTGAAAGTTTTTATTGCATAAACTTGTTGATTTCAAAACGCATAAATCTAGAAATTTGTTCGTAAAGTGGAAAATTATTTTTCTCCATATTCTTGTTTAGAGTTTGTATTTAATTGAAGAGGCAAACGCAGGTGATATGAAACCTGCATCGCTTTTATTAACTTTAACTTAATAGCGAATTTTTGCGAATGTCTCTCTTTTTATGAATAATAAATGATGCTAACTTCTACTCGTGTTCAGAACTCGAAAAAAAAACTTTTACGAACTGCAAAATTTGTGTCATCGTAAAAATTTTTGCTCTTCTCTCTTCGTCTGTTTATCTTTCGAAATGAGAAGCGCATATTGAAAATGTTGAATTAATTTGTGCGATTCGCATAATCTCAAAATGATCGATCGTTTTCTCTTCGGACTTCATTACTTTTATGTATTACAAAATTAACTTACTTTCCCCTTGATCCTAAAAATATCTTTTATCTCTATCACTTACGTTATCACTCTCTTCACTCGAAACAAGCTTAGCAATTAATTCGGCGAACGATATTTTTGCTTCTTACTTTTTAATCTCTTGATTATGATTTTGTTTTTTGCTTTTACTTCTTTGAAAACACTTCAAAAGTTAAATTATCTCGATTCAAAACTTGTTCCTAAGATTTGATCAAAAATCGATTTTTTATTTTCGTTTCTATTTTTTTGTGAAAAGTTCAAACTTACAAATCGAAATTATTTTTGAGATGAAAATTTTCGCTACCTCTTAGGCACGATATGCATTTTCAAAGTATTTTCAAAAAACTTCAAAATGTTTCAAACTAGGCATAGCAGCAATTAATGTTATCCACTAACGTAAATATTTCAATATCTTGTTTCAAATTTTATTTTTAGGCGAAAAAGAGCGAAAGAAAGGTAGAGTGTATTAGTTGCTCGACGTTTACATAAAGAGAAGATAGTTTGGAGCCGCATTTAAAACAATTGTTGCATCTTTTTTGTTTCACTGAACAAAATATTGCATAAACGCGAAGCGTATGTGGGCTCCTTATTTTGTTTACGACGCAAGCAATTTGCGCGATGCGTTTTCGCAAAAATTTGAGAATATTTTTGTCACATATTAAAGTAATATTGGATGCTTTTTTCGATCAAAGGTGAAAGCAAAAAAGCGAACAGAGAAAATGAAATTGAAATTTGCTCGGCAAAAAAGGACACATTTGCGAGCGCTCACATTTTAATGTTTGTCTTTTGCAGCGAGCTATGATTGCATGCGTTCTTTGTGTTCATGTGTTTGTTGCCCAAAAAGTATTTTCGCTGCTCCAAGTGTAGCACTAAGTTTTAATCATGACCTATAATACTTGACATTTTTTCGCCGCACAAACGGAAAGAAAGTCTCGAGAAAATCGCGAACAAAGGTGAACGAATTGAAAAAAAAATCGACAATATTTTCGCTGTTCATCTCTCTTTGGGATGGGAAAAGTTTTCGCGGGGCGAAAAGCAACTGCGTTTTATGTAAGGCTAGCAAAACACAGGTGCTCTCGCTTACCTACCAATTGAGCCATCAACGAGCGAAATTCGCATTAAAAACTTCATTTTCAGTGAGTGAAACAAAGCGACGATAATGTTCGTGCACAATTATTACGTTACGAGCGTAGCGGCATCAATGTTCGCTGCGTTTTTTCTTCAGCAATGTTCCACTTTCAATGAATGGTACACGAACAAAGCAAATTTGATTGAGTGCATTTCAATTCGAGGTGCCCGCGGGCAGTTGTACGCCAAATTAATATCAGTTTTTTGTTTCGCGAGAAAATTGGACGCTGCAGAAAAGAAGAGTAAAATGCTTTACGCGCAATTTGTTCTCATTTTGATGATTTATTTGAAACTTCAAAAAATTTGTTACCAAACGCTCGACGCATTTCTTTTCGCGCTGAAAGTTAACAAATAACTCGCTGCATTCATAAAATAGGTGTTTATTTCGTTCTCTTTCGCCAACTCGCAAATAATACACACAGGCGTTATTCTATGTTTTCTTCTTTTCGCCTCCGCTTTCTTCACTAGTTTTCATCACTGGCTTTTCTTTTATTGACCATTGTGAAAGAACTTTCCCCGTAAATATTATCTAACTTTGTGCTCGGCTGCTACTTACTCCACGCTAAACTTTTGTTTCGCTTTAAACAATTTTATTTGCTTTGCAATTAAGCTATTTTCGCTTTATTCCATTCATTCTCGCTCGCTCCTCTCTTCAAACTAAAACTCGAAAAACGATACAATTTACTAAACGTTTTCTTATTTAAACGTTTTTAATTACGATTTTCGTTCGCAAACGCAGTTGTAGAATCGAGAGAAATACTGAAAAGTAAACAGAGTTGAAGTTGAAAATGAGCTCGTCAAAAATTTTCATTCTCTGTGTTTTTAATGAGCTTTATTGTGTATTAATCAAACTTTGCATTCTTTTCTCTGCAATTATATCGCTTTAAAAGCGTTACTTTACACGTATTTCATCATGATTTTATTCGCTCTTACGTTTTCGCTTATTTTCGAGCGCAAAACTCACTTTTATCGCCGCTTTATGAATTCACTCACCCATTCATTCATTCATTCATTTAAAAACATTGCGGTTTAAATGCAAGCCATGAATAATTAAGAAAATGTTGATAAGAAAGAATGCAATAAGCACTTCGCCGGTGCAAATGCAGAAGAAAACGGTGCACTTTGCTGTTCTCGAGCGCTGAAAACACAATTCAAATAGAAAGCGTTGCAACGAGCGCCTAAATGATTATATTCATCATCGCAATACGGAACAATACGGAAACAAATAAATGTTTGAATGGCGGCGGCAAACAAGCGAACTTGAGGGCGGATTTTAGCAGAAACGACAGTATGCAATATGAAAGCGCCGCTTGAATTAATCTTTTCATACACCATTTCGCTCATTGTTTCCTATCGACAAATGGCTCGTCATTTCGCCGAGCTAAATGGACGCAACAAACCGCTCGCTTTTTAAATTAACGAGTTTTGGTGACGTTTGCATTCGTAAACACATCAATCGCTGGAAGAAGTGAAATATTTGTGTTGCGAAAAGAATAAAGATCTGAATAATCTTTTTACTCGTCGAGCGCTGCTCAAAGCGTAGGCTGTGGGGTAGTCATAGAGACATGAATTAGCGCTCTGCTCTTCTCTCGCATCAAAACCGATCTTCGAATATTATTTTTGAGCTTAAAAATTTTCACCCGCGATTATGTAACGTTAATCACTGTGGAAAACTTGCGAGTGTGAAAATGTGTGCAGTAGATCGATCAGCGAGCTCTTTAATTTTAAAACATGTCTTCAACAGTGTCTTCCGGAGCAAAACTTTTTCGCACGCATTCATACGACGCTTTTGACGATCACTGCCTTTATTAAATTTTAAAGTTTACATTTCGCTCTCTCTTTTTGCGCTTCAAAGCTCGAAACTCGATGGTAAAGAAGAGAGAGTAAGGGATGAACTTTGTTAAAATCCTGCCCTTTGTTATTATTGTTTTTGCTCTTCTCTTAATGACAACACGAAAGAGAAATTAGCTCGAATATAAAACGATGCTTTCATAAATAAATTATGTAAAGCGAAACAAATGTGATCTCTTGTTAAGCCGTTTAGATCATGCTGATTGTGGAACTAATGAAAGATGGACAGATGAGCTTTGCTTTAAAAGCCGAGGCTGATGATGGCCGGTGCAATCAGTAAAATGCTATTGATTCGTGCGCTTCTCGTTTGTGTGTATTGTAAGTACACAAGCGGAGAGAAAACGTATCAATTACAATCTAAAGAAGCGATCGACGCTTAAAGCAAATAATCTCATTTGAATGAAACGTTCAGTTGAAATGTTGATTGGCTGTTTCGGCGCTGGTATTAGCGAAGAACATAGCGATTCATAATTGATCGGTATGGAGCACGACATGAATTCGCAACGATTGTTTACACAATTTTGCTATTAATAAAATGCAATTATGTTCGAGCGGATCAACTCGAGGCGATTATTGCGTGTAGATGTTGCAGATCGTACATTACGAGACAAAAAGAGAAGGCAGATTTGTGCATTCATACGTTTGAGCACTTTAGTAATATAACGCATTTTGCTTTATTTTATAACACCAATAAAACAACACTGACTTCGCTCACTTTCCACCGATTCGATTATAAATTACGTTGAAATTAGTTTTGCGGAAAACAAAAGCAGCGACCACTGACAACGTTACTCTATTCGATAGCCGAAATCTTGTGTCGCTGCTCCGATACCTGCACTTCTTGTGAATGTTGTTATTGTTTAACCCAATAAAACCGATTGCAGTGGAAAGAGAGCGAGAAAGAAAGAAAAATTTGCGAATTGGTTTTATTTAATGAGACAAGTGTTTGAAAATTATTTACATTTTTCAATTTTGCATTTTTCAGCTTCCCATTATTTTAGCAGCAAAAAAGCTGCGTAGTGCAGCATTAAACGGCTCGTGTTTGTCAATCGAATTCTTGTCTTTGCGTTTTTTGCGCACGAATTTTGTGACACTTTTGTCAACAATATTTTGCTCGAGAAAAATTGGCAAAAATTATTTCAGTGAAAGTTAGCGTGAAGCAAGAAACGGGAGGAACTTTTCACTGCGTTTTCGTTCTTTCTAAAACCTTTCACCTCCATTAAAACAAACAATCACGTTCTAACTGGTGCCTGCATTCGCTATTTTTAATACAAATAGAACGGAGCGCTTTTTATGCAGAAATTTTAAAATTAAACTTTTGCAGACAAACAAATTGAGTAAATAAGCACCTGTGCTGTCAATCTTTTCTCTTCTCTGTTTTTTCCAATCTTTACTTTGTTACGTTCTCATTTCTCTCTCGACTTCACATACATGACAAGGAGGAAGACACAACTGCAACTATCATACGAACTTACAGCGATCATAATTTCTAGCGAATTGCGAACTGTTTAAAAATTTATTTCTGTTTTTTCTGTTACCTCAATGATGATTATTTAATATTCAAACGCCGATTGTGTTTGCGTGTACCTCATTAATAGCAATTAGATGCAAAACAATTGAATTCGCTTCTTTGAGTTTGTTTTGTACAAATTCGTTGTAATGTTTATCTCACTTCTCTCTCTCTCTTTCTCTCTTTTTGCATCTCTGCATCCCAATTTCATCTCTTTTCGCTTTCTTCGGGTAACAGTATTAAGACAAAACTCAATTGCAACACTTGTTCTATACAGTCAATTATGACAGAGTTAAATTGACAAATTTAATAAGTTCTTCCTCAGCTACCCTTTCATTAATGCTTCAGCTCTTGTTTTCGCCGCAAAAATTTCTGCTTCACTTAAAGTGCACAATTTTGCAGTAATATTCTCCACTTTTCACTTACTTTCATTTCAATTTTTCTTCTTTTTTAAATAGAAGCGAAAAAGTAAACAAACTTTTCATTTTGAAAAAATTTAATTTTTAATGCAGTGTTGTTATCGATTAAAATATTAGCTTTTCGAGAGGATTTCGCCTTAATTTCACGCAAAATAAAAAATCAATTTCACTTTTCTTGTTCGGCCTTCTTTTCAAATACTTGTCAAAATGCTTTTTACGATTTGACTTTTGAAAGAAAAACAATTTTTCTCTCTTTAAAAGTTTAATACAATTTCGCGTTTTAAACTTTTTTGATTTGTGTAAAGGTGTTTTTTAGACAAAAGTGCTCAATTCGATTTTTCTTTGTATTTTTGTGAGTTTTTTATACACTTTAGATTTAAATGTGTTTTATAATAGAAATAAAATTGAGTTAGAAAAAATATTTTAAAAATTTATTATAGTTCGGAAGTAGATTTTCTGTTTTCTTGCTCTTCTCTAAAATAAATAAACCATTTAGAAATTTATTTTATTTTGCGAATATTTTTCTTGGTATATGATAAATTAAAATTGCTATAGTCATTATTCATATTTAATAATATATGTTTAATATATTTAGTATATGTATAACCTACGTGTATGTTTAATAATTACTATACTGTATAATAAATATCTATGCTATTATGTATATTCTAAATCAACAAATCATCAGCCATTGAATTTTCACTTGAATCGATTTTCTTTTCAACAATTTAGCTACATTACTTAGGGACGCATGTTTGATTGGATTTAATAAAGTTTCAATTAATTAAAATTTTATTGAATGTTTGAAAATGCCCACGCTATACATTCTTTCTTTATATGAGATTCCAAATTGAAGCGTAATTCAAAAAAGCACTGAATAGTTTTGAATTAGATCAACATTTGGTACTAAAATTCAATTGCTCTACTTATCGAATTATTAACCATTTTTTCTTACAAACTTTTTAAATCTCATTCAAATGAATGAATGAATACCTTTTGAATTTAATGCTAACTGTTCAACTAAATAATTTCTCATTTTAATTTTTCTTTAAATATTCTCATGATTTTTTGTCAGAGCTTTCGTGAAAATTTAATTTATAGGATAAAGCTCCGTATGACACAAATTTACCAAATTTTATATATCCAAAAATATTTCAATGCAATTTGCTTGGGAGCATAGAAATGAATGTTTGTGATTTTGTTATTGGGCTTTTATTCACAAAATTTGAGTTGCTTTTGTGAAACACACGATATAATAATTTTGACAATCACGATCGTATCGACAACAACTAGATTTGAGATCATATTTTCTTCATTACATTTCACAAATAACTATAATTTCATTTGTTTTTCATTAAAAACTCATTTAGCCATGTTGCATGCAATTCATTTCATCTCGCTTTTATGCTTTGCTTTTTCATTTGAATCAATAAAAGTTCACAAAATCGCTGCTCTTCAAATTAAATATTAGCATATTTCCGCTATCGCTTGTATCTTATCACACTTGTCAAAGATATCAAAAAATTTAAAACTCATATTTTTAGCTCAAAAAAATGTTCACATATAAGATTACTTCAATGCAAGATTTGACTTAACATCTCTCTTTCGAAGAATAAACGAAACCGAAAATTTGTTTCGGTATGTCTTTATCGAAAAAAGTCGATAGAACAAGTAGTAAGGAGCTCAGAAGTATTCGTTGCCGAGGATTATCATTCGAAGCAAAGTAATCTTTGCTTTTTGTTCCTCGCTAAAAAAATTCATGTTTTACAGTACTACTCCCGACACAAAAAAGTATACAAATTCGTAAATGATTTATTTCTGCTGTGTATCCTTTTTTGAGTCGGGAGTAGTACCTGCAGTTTTAACTGCACCATACATTTGAAAATCTCTTTCATTAGTTATTTACCAAAATATTATCTAAACATTATCTAAACTTATTATTTTTTAATGTGCCTTCTTTGAAAGATTACAGCTTGCAAATTTGCTGATTTATAAATTAAACATTGAATTATGAGTACAGTGCAAAAATTAACTTATCTTTCTCTTTAAAATTATGGTCAATTTATCTTCCAGTTGGCATTTTTAAACTTTTGTGTGTGGGATGTTTTAAATCTATGAATTATATGACTTTTGACATTTAATATGCGCCGTTTGAATAAGATTTGAAAAATGAATGCGTTCGTAAAACTTATTGTGAAGTTTACCTAATAGCAACATTGGTAGATTCAATCGCGAGCTTTGCAAATGTTTTAAGTTTTAAAATCTAAATTAAAATTTAAAAATTCACTTTTTTATTGTTCATTGTTACTATCAGACATAAAAGCAAAATTTTCAATTTTCATGTCAAAAATAGGATTGAGCAACTTATTTAGATACTAAAATTTCAACTTTCAACTTTCATCTTTAATTGAGTTAACTTAGGAGGTATTTTATTTTAGTGTCCGTTAGTGGAAGTTTTACTGTATCTAAAATCAATTTTAAATACAGTGACCAAAGGTTCTTTGATTTTTGAGATCGCATAGAGATTTGTAGTCTATTAATAATTAAATAATAAATGTCCAAAATGAATTTCTAACTTACTTCAGGAAAAAGGTTTCAACTTACTGTTTTTAAAAATAGAAAATATCAATAAAAGATCGACGGCTTAAATTACAGGTAGACAAGTTAAACTCCTCCAAATATTGTTTAATCGCAATATTTTTTACCACGCGACAATAAGTGAGAATTAATTAATGATTAAAATTTATTGCTCAGTAGTTAATAAAACGATGAAAATTGCAGAGAATAATCTATTTAAAAAGTGAACAATTTTAAACGAAATCATGTTTTATATCAGAATTTGATTGAATTCAGAGCTTAAAACGCGCGACAATAAATTTCTTAATGCAGTGAAAGTGGCAATATAACACTAATCTGAAAGCTAATTATTTGAGTCTAATCTTGTGAACATTACTCTGGCTTTACTGCCTGGCAATTATGTATAATGTTAAGTTTAACGACAGCAAAATTTACACTTCGATTAGTATGTTGAAACAGTATTTTGCATGGAATGAAAAATGAGCGCTTTCAATGCTTTTAATTAGACTTACTTCTATTCAAATATTTGAATCACGCTTCTGTTTTACGCCGATTTATTCTAAAATCGAGGCGAGTTTCGATTAAATTGATGATCAGTGAGAATGAGATATCGCGTTCGGCGCGCTGAGCGAAGTATCTCGTGCAAATTTGCCATATAATCGCAAATTTGTTTTCATTTAAAACTTATTCTTTGCAAGCATCGCACAAGAAATTAACTTCGAACGAATTTCAATTTTTTCACGTGTTTCATTTTTCGCACGTTGAGCTAATAAAATGTGTCACTATTCGAAGAATTTCAATCTTTTCACATCCATGTTTTTATTTATATTTCAAAATATGTTTCAAATAAAAAATTTATTAAATTTTTCCATTTTCGTCGCGGCTATACTTGTAAAAGTTTTCAAATCTAAAATTTTTAATTCCATCATTTTATTAATAAATAGAATTAAGAAGTTAACCTTATGGCCAGCAATAATTTCGTTTTTTAAATCTAGGTCATAATGAGAAATGCGTTCTCCATTGTAAAGCAAAGAAAAATTCAGAGAAAGGCAAGTTGAAAGCGTCAGTGAGGCTGTTGAATTTGTGTAAATAATGTTAATTCAAACGAAAACGTGAGAATAAAGCGTGCATCCATCGTTACAAGCGTTATGAATACTTAAATTTACGAATGCATAAAGAACGTTATTAACGTGAAATGTTTCACTTTTTTCTCTCAAGGATTATAGCTACTCAACTCACGATTATACGTTCTGCTACAAAATGCATTTCTTTTCAAATATATAACAATCATCAAGATGTCATCTGCTCATAATTACTTTCTCTGAATGCGATTTCCAAGTGAATGACACACTGACAATTGCATTTGTATTGTTAAGATTAGGAGAAAACCAAAGTGCAATTCATATCTATTAATAATTATGAAAACTCGTAATGTTTGCGAATTTTTTACGCACAGCTTTCATTTTCTTCTCTTATATTTGTGAAATCTAAAAGTGATATTTGTTTCAAATCAATTGTTTAACTTTAACGATTGATATCATTTAAAACACCGAATTTCTGATTCAGAACAAGCTAACAGCGAGAATTTGAAACTCAAGCAAATAGAAATATACATAATCTCTAGGAAACAGAAGCTTTATTTTAAAATACCGATGTAAAAAGAGACCGAAATGTGTATAATGACGGTTTTTCAAAAAACAAAGTGAGCTGCTTGAAAATAATGCTCTTCAAAACGATCTCTTTGGCGATCAAAAAACTTTCTTTCTTCTATTTTCCACATTTCACACTGTTATCATCAACTTTGTGGTCACTTGCCGCATTTGTCAGCATACATTAAATTTGATTTAGTATAACGGCTAAATTGAAACATCGCTTTTAGCTGCTTCTAAATTGAGTTAAATTTGCCAGAAAGCGCTTAATGTGAGCGCTCATTAATCAACGAACATTCTAAATGAAATTTTTCTATTAGATTTCTATGCTTTCAAACAAATTTTTGTTTTAAGCGAAACCATGCTTTAAAAGCGCTTAAAAGTGCATTTATTCAAGAAATGAAAATCAAATTAGCGATGTCTTCGCACTTTTCCTGTGTAGAGAGTTTCAATTTTGAAAGTATTTTCTTTTTTGCTTTAACGATTTAACCGTAATTAACGTTTGAATAAATATATTACTCTCACAGGTTCGCTTTAAATTACTTTCAGATTTAAAACAAGTGAGATCGGATTCATTGAGCAATGATTAAAGAACGAATTTTATTCAATAACAATAAGTAGTTTCGGAAAAAATGTTTGTTCCAGCGATAATTGATGG